>JADBJO010008237.1:96929-99296 GCA_016801955.1 Conus betulinus | reverse complement strand
AGAGATGAGGTGGTTAGACGTCCTGATCTGGGGGTAGGGGTGGGGGGAAGAGACACTGAGAGGAGAGAGAGAGAGAGAGAGAGAGAGCGAGAGAGGACCGAGGAGTGAGAGAGCGAGAGGGAGAGGGAGAAGAGAGAGAGAGAAGCCACACGATGGAGACGATGGGGTGATTAAGGGTGTACAATTCTCAGACCACAAGATGTGAGAGAGGAGAGAGTGAGGAAGAGATAGATCGAGAGAGAGAGAGGAGATGCGAGCCACGCGAGTAAATATGTAAGGAAGGGGGATGATTGCAGAGCTGCGGTAGACCCGTCGACCGCGCGATAGATGGCGCTGCCACCGGCCGGGCTGCGAACCACCACCACCAACCCAAATCGTTGTTTGCACCGAGCACTATAGGCCGTGACTGTGACAAGGACGCGTGGAGATGAGTCTGCTAAAGCAGCACCTTGAGGCCCGTCTCAGGACCTGCCCGAACACACAGTCAGTCTGCTGGAGGAGGAGGAGGAGGAGGGGAGGAGGAAAAAAAGAGCGCGAGGGGGATGAGGGACGTGGTTGTGGGTGGTGGTGGTGGTGGGGGTGGGGGGGGGGGGGGTAGGGATAGGGGAGGGGGAGGGGTGGGAACGGGGGAAGAGAGAGTGTGTGGTTAACTTCCTTGCTGAACAGATATGTTTGAATGGGGTCGGGGGGATAATGAAAACGTATAGGCGAGGGCGACGGGACGTGCAGTGATTGTGCCTGCAATGAAGAGCCCTACCCTCTACCCCCCCCCCCCCGCCTCATGTGTGATAGAGAGGTCTGATTTGAGAAGGAGGGGCGGGGGGGGGGGGGGGAGGAGGGAAGGAGGGGTGGGGGTGGTGAGAGGCACACAGTCTTCTCCCTTTTTCCAATCACTGTGTCTCTCCTCCACGCCCGTGAGAGCTGGGGAACGGTTGGGGGGAGGGGGGGAGGGGAGGGGGGGGAGAGGGGGGGAGAGACAGAGAGAGAGGGACAGACAAAGACAGACAGAGAAAGAGAGAGGACACAGAGAGAGAGGAGGGGACATTTTAATGAAGAGGATGGCGACGATACTCGATAATGAGGGGTGGGGGGGGGGGGGGGGGGGGGGGATGAGAAATAGAAAGGGGAGAGGCGGAGAGAGACAGAGACAGAGGGGGAGGGGGGTGGGTGGGGGGGGAGAGAAAGAGAGCGAGAGGAGGGGTAAGGGGCTGATGGAAATGGGGGGGGGGGGGAGGGTGACACGTGGTGACGGGTCCAGGGGAAGGGTTCCCCCCCAATCCATCATCAGGCTGCCACTCCACGTTACTGCTGGCTCTCCTTTGTCTTCAGCACCACCACACCCACCCTCCAATTCTTCCCCCATTTTTCCCCCCACACACTCTTCTCTCTTCTCTCTCTCTCTCTATCTCTCTCTCTCTCTCTCTCTCTCTTCTTGGGCAGCATTCCATTTGTGGTGAGGGTTTTCAGAAGGGAGGAAAGGGGGTTGGGGATCGCGTGGGGGTGGGTGGGGGGGGGGGGGGGGGGGGAGGGGGGGGGGGAGGGGAGTGAAGCGGCGTGAGGTTCCTCTCCTCCAAGCTGCACTCGCGGCTGACATGGACAGGCTGGTATGTCTGTCTGTCTGTCGGTCTGTCCGTTGTGTCTCTTCTTCCTCTTCCCCTCCCAGTTGTCCCCGCCCCCCTCTCCTATCATGTACTGAAGGCCATAGAGTTCCGTGGTCCCATTGCTCCTGCCCTCTCCACATGGTATTCGCCCTGTAGTCGGTTTTCTCAGTGTCTCTGTCTGACATGTCTATGTGTCTGTCTGTCGTGTCTGTCGCGTCGTCAGTCTGTCTGTCTGCCTGTTCCCGGTGTTTGTCTGTCTGCATGTCTTCCTTGTTTGCCTGTGTGTCTATGTGCCTGTCTGTCGTGTGTCGAGCTCTCTCCCGCTCTGTCTCCCACTCTCACTCTCTCATCTCCTCTCTCTCTCTCACTATCTCTCTATCTATCTCTCTCTCTCTCTCTCTCTATCTCGTCTCTCTATCTCTTCCATAATTTCCTCTCCTCCCCTCCCCTCTCCCTCTTCTTCTCTTCTTTTCTCTGTCGCTTCATATGTCCGTCCATTAATTGCAAGTAATCAGTCCGGATGTGGATTCTCTCGTTTCTTCAACCTTAAACCCACTCCACCCTTGGCATCCCCGTTCTAATTGTTACGATGACATGCCTGTCAGTATTTTCGTCTTCCTTCTGGCATGCAATCTCCCCCCCCCCCCCCCCCCGTCTCACCCCAAGATCCCCACCCACACCACCCCCTCCCTTACTCCATCCCCTCCATTCTCCCTCCCCCCCCCCATCCCCCTCCACCATACGTACTTAATTTCCCTACTCTGCA
>JADBJO010008237.1:86929-94429 GCA_016801955.1 Conus betulinus | reverse complement strand
GGTAGGAATTATGGGAACTGGCTGACATCGGAGAGTGATAACCCATGTACCGTATCAGAAGATGTTTCCACTTCTAGTACTTGCGAGAAAAAAAAAAAAAGATGATGGCTGAACACAGTTAGGAAGGGTTTTCTTTTTTTAAATCTATCTTTTAAAGACGGCATACCTTTTTAAGACCAAAAACAATTATTGAAGATAGAGAACTACCCAGTCAACAGAAGCCCGCAATTTTGGTTCTATACGTCTTTCCTGCCATTTCCTGGAGTTGTCTTCATCCGCTTTTTTGCAGTCGTTAGGAGAAAAATCCTGACTGCTCCACCGTTGAGGCTTTCTCCAGGTTTGAAGTCAGAGTTTTCCTTCTCCTAGATGGGCTGCCTGCCAAGGCTAACGAGCTCCATCTACCCGTGTTTGGAATCGGAGTTTTCCCTCTCCTATACGGACTGCCTGCCAAGGCTGATGAGCTCCGTCTGTAGAGAAGGATGACATTCACCATCTTGAGCGTGCCCAACATGTCGCCATCTTCAGACTAAGAACAGGACACTACCAGCCGCCGTGGCGAAGTGGTTAGCGTCGCGTACTCTCGGCTGGGAGGTCGTGGGTTCGAATCCCATCAGAGGCATGTTTTGCTGCGGACTCGGTTGGGAAGACTGGGACCACACAGTCGAGTTTCATCCACTTATGGATGCGTTTTCTGAGAGTGTTGCTCAAATTTTCCTGACCAACACTGCAGGTGCCTGTATCTCTCGGGCCTGGTTGACGCCGGGATATATTATGAAAGGAAGCGTAGAGTACAGCCCTGTCATGTAGTCTCAGACCGAAATGGAAATCCGTAGCATCATCTTAATCATCCTCATTCTCATCGATCAGCAAAAAAAAAAAGTCTCAAATTCTGTGGCCCTTCATGCCCTGCTCTCATGGTGACCTCAATTTCGATGTCCTCTCCACGTCTGTCTGTGGCCTTGGTTTGGTTCCGTCGGGGTCACCGGTATCGGCGAGTCCATGGGGCTGTCGTTGGACGGACGTGGTGGCGCCCTCCGGAGGGAGAGCTCACTCACGCCGGCTCCGCGACTAAGCAATTATTGTCGTCAGTAGGGGGCTTAGTAGGTGGTGTCCTGCTTAGTTGCCACTGAACCACACTGAACAGAAGTGACTCGGCAGCAGTGCAGTGTCTCCTCCGTGGGGTTGCCTCTTCCCACTTTCGACAGCCTGCGGCGTGAGTTTTGGGCCCGGTGCAGTGGAACTCAAAGAAAAGCTGTGGGGAACGGGCAGACTCACTCCGACGGACCGCTGACCTTTGCTCAAGCTAACCGGACTTTGTATCTGACCCAGCATGACCAGGGAACGCGGAAGAAGACGAAGAAAAAGAAGAAGAAGAAGAAGAAGAAGAGAATGAAGAAAGAAGAAGAAGGTTGTATACATGAAGACGGTAATTTTCTTCCAAGAAAAAAAAAACACCTGTATAATAATGAATACTGTCTGGGCTCCTGAGCACGGCCATAATCGTTGATTTTGTTGCGTCAAAATGACTGTTTTCTTGCTTTTCTGTCTGTTGCGGAGGTCACACGGTCGTGATCGCCGCGAAAAGAGGTTTGATGACCCACGAAAACACACAGTTGACCCGTGGCATCGGATAATTATGACTCGTGGAAACAGATGACTATGACTCTTTTTCAAAACAGGTAATTTAGACTCATTTATGAGCCCTGGCATACTTGGTATTGTTGCGCTGACTGTGTGGGTAGGCCAACAAATAAAATTAAATAAAAATAAAACTGCATTGCAAAAGCGCAGAATGCTGGAAGTCGGACATGCTGCCATAATTAACCGTTTTCACTGCTATCGGCTCATGCAAGCGTCATAAGGTGCTTAGGCGGGGGTGGGGGTTGGGGGTGAGGGTAGGTTTGTGGGGGGGTGGAAGGATGTCTTGGAGTTATTATCTTATGTTTTTGTCAATAGCGTCAAAACAGTGAAAAAAAAATAAATGTCTTCACATACAAAGGTCACATTACAATTACGGTATTTGTTTTTCAGAGGTAGTTTTAAAAGAAAAAGGAAAGAAGGAAAAAAAAAAACAACAACACACGTCATTACCCTTTTTCTCTACAATAGTTACTATTTTCATGGTGAACGCAACAATTATAATCATTTCGATGCTAACGATGAACCATAGGGACTCCAGCCCCAATACTACTGGCCTGTCCGGGGCATAAACGAGCACGTAGCGCCAGGCATAAAGTGGACACGTTATGAGCTCGGCTGCTTCTCCGCCCCCGTCTTATTATACAAAACTCGTGAAAGGAGAGGACTGGGGTTTATGCTTGGGGTGGGACTACGAAACAATCGCTTCTTTTTTGTCGTTGGGAGAGCCGGAGTGGTCCTAAAGGCAGTATAGATTTGCTTGTCGGACTCGCTAAAGCTAAAAAAAAACTAGTTTGCGGGTTCTGTGGGTGGTAGTAACACGCAGTGTGTGTGTGTGTGGTGTGTGTGTGTGTGTGTGCTCCCTTCGGTCGGTCTGCGGTCGAAGTGAAAACCGTCAGGTCTGTCAGGAACATAAAAGACGGATATTATTGTTGTGAACAGGGGGAAGGGGAGGGGGGTCGGGGTCGGGCCGATGGATGGGAGGAGGGAGGAGGGAGGGGGTGGACCCTGGAAGAGAGACAATTAACACAGTAGTGTTGTTCCCTGTGTGGTTGCGGTTTCTTTTTTTCTTTTTTTTTTTTTTGATTGGCTTGTTTGCGTTTCATGATTCCTTTATTTCATCCTCCGACCTTTGTTCCCCGTTCTTTGCAGTACCTGTGTTGCCTCTTCGCTGATGGAAGAGGGACACTTTAGTGGATGAGTTACTTTCATGAATTAACACGCACGTTAACCCTCCCTTTCACCCTCCACAGTTCTTCTTCATTCTCTTCACCTGTTTTTCGGCACTTTCCCAGACTCTCTCCTCTCTGGCTCTCTCTGTCTTTCTATCTTTCTCTCTTTCTCTGTCTGTCTGTCTGTCTGTCTCTCTGCTTCCTCGTCTCTCTATCTCTCTGTCTCTCTCTGCTCTCCCTCTCTCTCCCTCTCTCCCCAAATTAATTAAGCCACATACAAGCACGCGGCAGGGCCCCCGCAGTGCGTGTATCACGCTAGCCTCAGGGTAAGTGTATTACGTTCCCTGACACGCAAAGAGGGAGGCCACTGTCTCACAAATGGGATTTCCGCGTGTACCCCTTCTGTCCCTGTCCCCTCTGTCCCCGTTCTCAACCCCACCCCCACCCCGTCTCGTCCACCTCTTTGCGTCTCCGCATCCCCCCTCCCGTACTTCTCTTCCCCACCCCCCCCCCCCCACCCCCCCCCCCCCCCCCCCCCCCCCCCCCCCCCCCCCACCACCCCCCCCCCCCCCCCCCCCCCCCCCCCCCCCCCCCTCCCCCCCCCCCCCCCCCCCCCCCCCCCCCCCCCCCCCCCCTCCCCCCCCCCCCCCAACCCTCCCCCCCCCCCCCCCCCCCCCCCCCCCCCCCCCCCATGAGTGAACCCCCCCCCCCCCCGCCCACCCCCTCCCCCTCCCCCCAACTTCAAGCTCCCTTTCTGCTCCTGAGTGAAAAGTCCCTCCCTCTCATCGCAACATTCCCCCAGCCCACCCCCTTTCTCTCTCTCTCTCTCTCTCTCTCTCTCTCTCTCTCTCTCTCTCTCTCTATCACATACAACCCACACACACACACACACACACACGCACGCACGCATGCACGTACGCACACACACGCACGTACCCACGCAGACGCGCGCACACACACGCTCACACAAAACGCACGCGCACACACACACACACACACACACACACACACACACACACACATACACACACACGCGCGCGCGCGCGCTCGCGCGCGCAAAAACCTCGAGTTTCCTCCCTTCCCCCTCCCCCCCCTCCCCCTTCTTCCACTGTTTCCTCTCCACCCTCCCACCCGTGGTTTTTTTTTGTTTTTTTTTTTTGTGTCCTTGTCCCTTCAACCATCCTTCGTGGAACTGAAAGGCTTTGTTACAGGTGCCACCCCCTGTATCTGTCTGTCACTGGCCACCTTCAGCCCCCCCCCCCCTTCCCCCCGCTCCCACCCAGCCCTCCCCCTCCCCACCTTGCCTCTCCATCCACCTCTTCAGTGTTCTCGGTCGTTTGTTTATGGGTGTCTTTTTAAAAAAAAAAAGTGTTATGTATTTATTTATTTTTGATTGTTTGTTTATCTATTAGTTTATTGGCGTTGTTCAGATATGTAATTCGGTGTGATTATTTTCCAACAAATGGAGAGAGAGAGAGAGAGAGAGAGAGAGAGAGAGAGAGAGAGAGAGAGAGAGACTCCTGAGGAGAGAGGACTCTCTCTCTCTCTCTCTTGGCTCTCTCCTGAGAGACCTGTCCTCCGAGACACTCCTCTCTCCTTGTACATCGCCTTCCCTGTCTGGCCGAGGTGATGGAATATCACGGCTGTTAGGTCCTCCTCACGCGTGAGGTCCCAGAACCCCCCCCCCCCCCCCCCCCCCCGTCCCCCCCCCCCACCCCGTTACCCTCTCCCTTCACCCTTCTGCACCCTCCCCTCCAATCTCCTAAGACCCACCGCCGCCGCCGCCCCCCCCCCCCCCCCCCAGCCCCCCACTTTTTACTTTTACACCTTCCCTGGCCAAAGTTTCTGCCTCAATGTCCACGAGCCTGCCAGAGTCATTCGGGTGGACGGAGAAGATGGGGATGACCCTGTAGTGATACTGGCCTCTTCCCACAGCATTTTCCCAGCTCCAATCCTCTACATACATACACACACATACATACATACGCGCGCGCGCACACACACACACACACACACACACACACACACACACACACACATACACGCACTCACGCACCCATATATACACACCACACTCAAGCGCAGGTCCCAACACAGAGACCATAATAACATAATGATAAAGCATGAAGTCTAGCCACGCATTGGCTCCTCCCACAAGGGAATCATCCCCCGACGTTCTCAACACTGGCAACACAACACTCGAGGTTTAGAGCACACAGTACGAGAGAAGATGAATGTGGGCAGCGCTTCCTGTATCTGGCGCAGGCAGCCTTGAGGAATGAAGAATGGTAGCAGGCATCGCTGCTAACTTGGCAGGGAGGGCATGGAAGGAAGGGGGGGGGGGGGGGAGGATGCTGATGTACCCGTGATAGGTGATTAGGTACCACCGGTCTGCAACCGACTCGGTGAACTTCCGCCCGACCCTCTGTGGCCATCGAGGCGTTTTTAGTAACCCTAGCACAGGGGCTGGTCCAGCTGAGTTCAGAGTGCCCCTACCCCACCCCTTTAATCTACTATAGCTGGACAAGCTGCTGTGCTGGTACCTCCTCGGACCTTTACAATGGATGGAAGCCTTAATATCTGGTGTCCATGGAATTCAGTGGAATGCTCTCTGTTCGTGCCTGCACCCTATATGTGAACACAGCGCAGGCTTCCAAGGGTGGTGCAGGATTGCTCCCGGCAGGTTTGTTCGGCAGTTCGTCTCTGGGTCCTACCCGCATCTTCGGGTGTGTCTTTTTTCATTTATGTTCAAGGGATTATCAATTTCAATACAAAAAGGTCCAGTGAAACTCACACACTAACTTAAAACATGTTCAGATTTTTATTTACTTTTAGAATCTAATCATGCGCAAAATGCGGACACTTTCAAAACTCTTCTGGACAGTGATATATATATATTTTTTTTTTTAATGTGATCGTTAATGATTATGAGACTTCATCGCCATATTCATTTGCACTCACTCACCACAGAATGTAATCTGTAATATGGATGGGAGCAGAAAAGCTGTAAGGTATATTGGCAGCTCATGTAATGCCAGTCTTCATCCACTTCTGCTACTGCTGCTGTTGTTGCTGCTGCTGCTGCTGCTGCAAGAAGAAGCAGTTCGAGTCGCATGCTGTTCCTAACTTCTTACATAAAATGTAAAGTAAGGGGGGAAAAAAACCTTCATGCCTAAAACACGGACATGAAATTGTTCCGACGTCTTTCCCCCTTTTGCCAAACTATGCGCGCACACTTTGCGTACCGTTCTTCGCCCTGACAGGGTGTAAAGAGAGAGGAGGGAGAGGTGGGACGATCAAGAGTGACTTGTTTACTGTTTTTACTGGCATGCACCAGGATGGAGACCATCCTGTTATATGGTTGCGAGACATGGACACTGATGGCCGAAACAGAAGAATCCAGGCGTTTGAGACCAGGTGCCTGAGGAAACTACTCCGCATCTCCTACAAAGAACACAAGACCAATGATTATGTGCGAACCTGGTCACCAACCTAGTTTGGGCCCCACGAACCACTTCAGGCAACCGTCAAACGACGGAAGATGGCATGGTTTGGCCACGTCATTCGTCACAACACCCTCTCCAAAACCATCCTTCAAGGTACCGTTGAAGGAGGGCGCAGACGAGAACGGCAGAGAAAGAGCTGGTCCGAAAATATATGAAGGACTGGACCAAAATGACCATGCCAGATCTCCTCACGACAGCTACCAACAGAAGAGCGTGGAGAGAAACGGCGGCTGCCTCATCACGTCCCCCCCAACGACCCCAGCGGTCAGGGGAATGACTGACTGACTGAGTGACTGGCATGCACACATTGTCGGTCGTTGTTGGACGCCCCGTCTGTCACCGATGATAGCAACGCCAGGGGATCAGGCAGTTACGGTGTATGTTGTCCATGAATGGAGATCGATGGTCACTAATGCATTGTGTGTATAAGTGTGTCCGTAGGTCTGCACAAGTACATTCATACAAATGTACATGGGCACGCATACATGCATATACATATGTATGGATACACACGTGCATACGTACATGTATGTGTATATACTTTCATGCATATGTGCATAGGCAAACACACATACATGCATGGATGCGTACGTGTGCATACATACGTACATACACATGTAGATGCATGCATACATACATACATACATACATACATACGGACAGACTGACAGACAGACAGACATGCATGCATGCTTTCATGCATACTTGTAATTATACTCGCGCACATTATGTCTACACACAAAAACATAAGCTTTTTACTTTCGTACACCAAATAACACCAGAGTACAACGACAACAACAAAAAAATCCCTCTCCACTCTCTCCGGTAACACGTCAAAGTACGTACCAAGAAAAAAAAGAAAGAAACGAAGGGGGGGGGGGGGGGGGGGGGGGGGGGGGGGGGGCGGAGAAACCAAACCAATGGAATAAAGCCACACAGAAAGAGACAAGGGGCCATCATAGTATGCGGGCAATAAGACAGGCATTGTTGCTGTCCGCGACCCGGCACCGTGCTTAGCACCAGCGGTGGCGCCGTGCCGCGTTTCATGGCCCGAGCCGACTGTGCTGCCTGCCTCTCTGCCTGCCCGCCTGCCTGCCTGCCTGCCTCCGAGTGTGATCAGCTGTTGACTGGCATCAGGATGGCGGGCAGGAGATCCACGCTGACAGACGGCCTCTCTGCTTTGG
>JADBJO010008237.1:66929-79429 GCA_016801955.1 Conus betulinus | reverse complement strand
ACATCTGTGTGAAGCGACACCGAAAATTGTGAGTGCGCACGCGTCACCACCCCCTCGCTCTGTGTGTGTGTGTGTGTGTGTGTGTGTGTGTGTGTGTGTGTGTGTGTGTGTGTATATATGTGTGTGTGTGCGCGCGCGCGCTTCCATCTAAAATAACGGAGATTGCGAAAGTGCAGAGTATGAGGGTGTCTGAAGTATGTCTATTGCTGACAGCGATTTTTGCTACCATCGATTACTGTGGGGAAAAACACACACCTTGGGCTGTGAAATAACTGGAATTGCCATTTGCTACGTAGAGGGGGGTGTAGGAATGATAACTTTATTGCTGATAAGAGATGTTGTCACCATTAATTAGTAAGGGGGGGGAATAAGCACGCGCTGAATTTCTTGAAACACAACACGTCTCTCTTTCCACCCCCCCCCCCCTTGCCTGCCTACTATCTCTCTCTCTCTGTCTCTCGTCTTATCCGCGTGCGTCTCTCTCTCTCTTCTCTCTCTCTCTCTCTCTCTCTCTCTCTCTCTCTCTCTCTCTCTCTATCCGCATGCGACTCTCTCTCTCTATCTCTCTCTGTCTCTCTCTCTCTGTCTCTGTCTGTCTCATCCGCGTGCGTCTCTCTCTCTCTCTCTCTCTCTCTCTCTCTCTCTCTCTCTCTCTCTCTCTCTCTCTCTCTCTCTCTCTCTCTCTCTATCGCGCGGAGCCGCGCGCGCGCCAGTGTGTGTGGCTAAGTGTGTGTGTGTGTGTGTGTGTGTGTGTGTGCGCGTGTGTGTGTGTGTGTGTGTGTGTCATACATTAAACAAAAATTGAAGGCTGGCGTCCGTGAACAAATGGCACACGTGACGAGGCCATCGACTCTCCAGTACCAGCGTGTTCCTAATCGGGCGACGAGTAGTAACAGCGCAGTCAGCTGGTACACTGCTGGCGGTGGCATTGCGTCATGACGGTTTATTTCCGTTCGCAACCTCTTTGCAACACCTCTTTGCGCAACATCCGCGACATTTTCTCAATTGTAGGGGGGGGGGGGGGGGGGGGGGGGGGGGGGGGGGGGGGGGGGGAGTAACAAAGGAAAAAGAAGAAAAAAATTGAAATACTATGGGGAAAAATACCACCACGACCAGTTCGCCTTCCTGTTGGTGCTTGTGTAATCGGGTGCCGATATACGACGTCTGCAACTCTTTTGACATACTGAGAAGTGCTCTCCTCACAAGTGGTTAAGTCAACCTTGAGCATGAATTGAGTGGGTAGGCCGCAGGGTTCTTCAGTGTGTGTGTGTGTGTGTGTGTGTGTGTGTGTGTGTGTGTTTTTTTCCTCTTTTTATTCATCGTCAGCGTGACTCAGTTGTTGAGGCCTTGATGAACTTTTCAGTAGATGTGGGTTAAATGAGAGTGGTGGGTGCGCAGTGTAGGTGAGTAATTTGCTGTGCGTGATATCCGCTGTCTGATGACAGTGTTAGCTGTTTCCGTTTTTAACAGAGAATCCTGCTGTTCCTTTTTGGTTTGTTTTCTGTTTGCGATTACGTTGTGATATTTCTTCTCTCTAGTTCTCTATCTTTTTGTCTACGTGTCTGCACATATCTATGATGTTTTGATTGTGTTTTTGTTTTTCTGTGTCTAGATTTCGTAACACAAGGTGTCATAATCGTGATGTTGTTGTTTCTGTTGAAGATATGGTCTTTACAAGCGTGTGCGTAGGAGAAAGCTGTATTAACGAAAAGGAACTTGGTCAAGGACTAAGACTTACAAGTTTGACATATATTCTTCGAATCGGTCCTTGCTATCAAGTAAATCATGCACGCACGCGCGGCGCGTACACACACACACACACACACACACACACACACACACACACACACACACACACACACACACACACACACACACACAAACACACACACACGCACACACACACACGCGCACGCGCGCGCGCACATACACGCACATCATATACACACACTCACACACACACACACACACACACACACACACACACACACACACACACAAATGCACGCACGCATGCACGCACACATACATACATACATAGAGAGAGAGAGAGAGAGAGAGAGAGGAGAGAGAGAGAGAGAGAGACGGGGGGGGGGGGGGGGGGGGCGATTGGGGAAGGGAGAGTGAGAATGGGAGGTTAGGAAAACATAAAGAGGTCAGGGCAAGATTTTGCGTGATGAAAAGAACGCTCCACAGTTGTGTCATCGAAGAATTCACTGCGTCTTTTGTTTTTGCTTGTATTCCTAGTTTTTTTAATTGTTCGCTTGTTTTGCTTATTTATGTCGTAACATTTGCTGACACTGTTTACGTGGCTTTCTTTAATTATCGTGCTTTCAGGTGTGTATTTTCGTAATAGCGGATGTCATTATCTTGATTGATATAGATTTTTTCCAGACGATACTGCTTATGTTATACTGTGTGTGTGCATTGAAAATTGAGAGAACCCATGGAGTGATAGAGACGAGGATGAAGAGAGGGAAAGGGAGAGAGGAAGAGAGAGCATGCTGCTTCTCCTTCTACTACTACTTCTCTCTCTCTCTCTCTCTCTCTCTCTCTCTCTCTCTCTCTCTCTCTCTCTCTCTCTGTCTCTCTCTCTGTCGCTGTCTCGCTCTCTGTCGCTGTCTCTCTTTCTTTCACTGTCTCTCTCTGTCTCTCTTTCTCTTTCTCTCTCTCTCTCTCTCTCTCTCTCTCTCCTCTCTCTCTCTCTCTGGGTGTGTGTGTGTGTGTGTGGGTGTGTGTGTGTGTGTGTGTGTGTTTGTGTGTGTGTGTGTCATGTACATGTGTCCCAATCTTAATTTTCAGTGCCTACGCATCCCATGTACCTAACGTGTGTATCCCAATCTCACCTTTCAGTACCTTGTTATATTTCGTTCTTTTGTATCAGCCTCAAAGCATCTGGCTCTTCAGGTATTGTCAGAAGACGACGACAAACCTTATCCATATCCATCTCTCCGTCCCGTTGCCCCCTCTCTCTCTCCCCGCTAACCGCTTCCAACAACCTCCCCTATTACCCCACTTTGTGTGTGTGTGTGGGTGGGGGGGGGGGGGGGGGGGCGGGGGGGGGGGGGGAGAGAGATGGGGGAGGCGGTAAAGGCAAGCTGCAGGCCATATGTGGTTGAAAGTGGTAGTCTGTAGTAGAGTAAAACGTAAGGTGAAAAATAGTGTTTGCTGGATGCATTTTTTCTGTGTTCTGTTAGTTATACACACCGTTGGTCACACATTGCAATGTACACGTTGAAAAGAAAAAAGAGGAGAAGGCGGATGGGCTGGGGGGGGGGGGGGGGGGGGGGGGGGGGGGGGAAAGAGACGAACATCTGGTACACGAATGCACTTTGTTTCCAAATCCCTGAACATAATATGTAGGACTCTCTCTCTCACCGCCTCCTCCCGTCATCCTCCAATCGGGACTCCTCTCTCGCTCTTCCATCCTCTCCTCTCTCTCCCTCATCTCTCCTCTCTCTCGTCTCCTCTGTGTCTCTCCTCTCTGATCTCTCTGTCTCGCTTCGTTTCGATCGCCTTCTTCCCTGCGCTTCTCTGCTCTCTATCTGGCTCCTCCCTCTCTTGTCTCTCCTGTGTCTCTGTCTCTCTGTCGTTCTCTCCTCTCTCTCTCCTCCATATTTTCCTTCTCTTCTGTCTCTCATAATGGACTCTCCCCCCTCTCCTCTTTCTCTCTCTCATCATCTCCCTCTCATCTATGTCATACGCTCCTCCTTCCTACTCTGGTTCTCTCTCTCTCCTCTCTCTCTCGTAGCTCTCCATCTCCTCTCTCTCTGGAGCTCTGATTGTGAACTCTGTTTTGTCTTTGTCTCTGTCTCTGTCTGTTGTTTGGTTCGTCTCCCGTCATGCCGCCCCCCCCCCAGCCCTATCTCTCTCTCTCTATCCATAATATGTGAACAACAGTTGTATATTTGTGTTTCTCTCTCCTCTCTCATCGTCTCTCTCACCTCCGTCTCTCTCTCTCTCTCTCTCTCCATAATGTGAACACCATAGTAGAAGATAGTAGATTTGTGTCGATCTCTCTCTCTCCTCTCTCGGTCTATCTCTCATCTCCTCTCATCTCTCGTCTGATATTAAATATATCAACAACCACATTAGTAGATTTTTGTGATATCTCTCTGGTCAAGTCTCTCTCTGGTCAGTCGTCTGTCTGTTCGTCTGTCTCAGTCTCTCCATAAATGTGGTCAACAATGTAATAGTAAAATTCCCCCCCCCCCCCCTCCCCACCCCCCCCCCACCACATCTCTCTCTCGCTCCCCCCCCCCCCCCCCTTCCCCCCCCCCCCCCCTCCCCCCCCCCCCCCCTCTGCCCCCCCCCCCCCCCCCCCCCCACCCCCCACCCCCCCCCCACCCACTCTACCCACTCACTCTTTCCTTCCTCCTTGTGTGTCCACTGTCTCGGTCTCTCCTGTCTCCTTCTCTCTCTCCTCTCTCCTCTTGTTGTCTCTCTTTTTGCAGCCTCTTATCCCTTCTCTCCCACTTGGAGAGAGGTGGTGACTATGCGCCCGCTTGTCAAGGGCGGTGAACAAGCGCTTCGCAGGGAACGGCAGTGTGAGCTCTTGTTGCTTTGCTGGTGGCCTTTTGTGTTTGGGGCCCCCAGGCTGCGCCCACTGCATGACAAGCTGGGAACATGATCCGCCTTTTTTTTCTGTCCGCTTCTCCCGGCTGCGATCGTTAACAGAGGGAGCTTGGCCCTTCTCCATCCTTCTCCCGTCTCTTCTCTGCATCTTCTCCCCGGTCCCCCTATCACCCCTCCCGCATCACGTCCTACCTCTCCTCACTCCTCCTACCCCTCCTACCCTCTCTCTTCATCGACCCTGGCCATCACTTTCATCCTGCCGTTCCCCATTTTTTCCCTTCTCCTTGCCGTAGTGATCTTCTTATCTGCCCTCCCGCCAGATCCCCCCGCTTCCTCCCCCGGTGTCCTCCCCCGCCTTTCCATCCGGTTCTCTCTCTTCTATCCTCTCCTCATCCTCTCTCGTCTCCTCTCTTTCTCTATCTGCGTCAATCTCTCTCATCCTCAGATCTCTCTCCTCTGTGTTTGCGTCAATCAAGGGTGATGTCGCAAGTAAAACCAAAAGAAGACAAATTTAAAAAAACAAAAACATTTGTTGCCTTCTTCTTTTCTCCCTGTTGGCTCCCTGTGTTTGTGCAGAAGAAATATCAAGTGGTGGCAAAACAACCCATTCATTGTCTTTACCGACAGAAAAAGTAAAAAACCAACAACAAAAAAAGTGGGACAAAAATCCTACAACTTATGGTCACATGGGGGGGGGTCGTTGAATGCCATCACATGAAAGATTGGGATACACGTTATGTACATGTGTTGCGTAGACACTGAAAGTTAGAATTGGAATACACGTTATGCACATGGGACGCGTCGGACACTGAAAGTTAGGATTGGAATACACGTTATGCACGTGGGACGCGTCGGCACTGAAAGTTAGGATTGGAATACACGTTATGCACGTGGGACGCGTAGGCACTGAAAGTTGGGATTGGAATACACGTTATGCACGTGGGACGCGTCGACACTGAAAGTTAGGATTGGAATACACGTATGCACGTGGGACGCGTCGACACTGAAAGTTAGGATTGGAATACACGTTATGCACGTGGGACGCGTCGACACTGAAAGTTAGGCAATACAAAGTTAGGATTGGAATACACGTTATGAATGTTACGTGGGATACACGTGGGGCACGTGAAAGTTAGGACTGAAAGTTGGACTGGAACACGTTATGCACAGGACGGTAACCACTGAGAATTAAGATTGAGATCACGTTTTGCACATGGGACGCGTAGGCACTCAGAATTCAAGATTGTGATACACTTTATGTACTGGAGGGCATTTAGGCATACCACAATTAAGACAATGATGTGCTAGGAACAGGGGGGTGGGAGGGGGTTGGGGGGGAGACATGTAGGCCCACAAAATCAAGACTAGATGTATTTTATACAAGGGGCATACATTCATACAAGATTAAAACTGGGATTATATGTTGTAGACAGAGGACGGGCATACACGCAAAACATAAGACTGGGATATATGTTACGTATAGGGGAACGTGTACATCACCGTGTACGTTTGGTGCATTGCTTAACTTCATCTTATAACAACTAAGCTTAATTCATCAGCGTACCACCATAAAAGGTACACCAAACAACAAATGTGAGTGAAAAGTGTTCACTTTTTAACGTGGCAGCTGGTTTCTCTTTTGCTCTGATTTGTTTGTTTGTTCGTTTCATTTCACATTGCGACAATGAATGCTGTCCGTTTCCAAACTTTTCATGCAGTGGCAAGTAAGTCTGATCATGATGAAACAGAACTTCAGTCACACAGAGACAGGACGACGAACTGTCCGAAAAAGGCAATTCCAGTGAGTTTTTCAGGGGGTATGGGTGGGCGTGGCGTGGGGATGGGGCATTGTATTCTCAGGTGAAGAACTATAATTATTCTTCAACTTTAAGAGCAAATGCTGGGGACACAGTCGTGTCTGTGTGTGGAATCATTGGAAATTGTGTGTGTGTGTGTGTGTGTGTGTGTGTGTGTGTGTGCATGGTGTGCATGGGCGTTATTATCTCTCTGTGTGTGTGTGTGTGTGTGTGGTGTTTGGAGGCGGAGCGTGAGGTGGAGAGTGCGGGGCAGGATGCGATTTCAATGTCCGAAAAGTCGCCCGAAACCGAGAAATGGGCTGACCCCACATACTGCCAGTCCCACACACAAGAAAAAAAATTAAAAAAAGAAAAACCCCGTTCGAACTCGAGAAATTCCCAGATTAAACATTCTGTTGATGACCGACAAACATATTGACCCCCCTAACCCTACCCCCCCCTGCCCAAACTCCAACTCCCCAAAGTCCACAGATCAAGTCGGGTTTGTTTGACCACGCACGTGCACGATCAGCCTCATAAGCGTGCGATTGTCGACAGAAAGGACACTCACTACACCCCCCCCCCCCACCCTTCCCCCCTCACCGCACGCTTCTCTACCTTTCTCACTTCCCCCCCTCCCCCCTCCTCTACCCCCCCCCCCCCCCAAACACGGGAGGGGAAGGAGAGGGCTGGATGGGCAAACGGTCATTGTCTGTTCATCCGGAGGAGTGCTCCCAGCTGAAGGACTGCCTGGTCAAGTTTGTCGACAGCTGTGGGCCTGTGTTGTTTCTTCGGAGTGCTCTCGGCAGGCCTGTGAGGAAAGGGGACCGGGGGGGGGGGGAGGGGGGGGGAGGGGGGGGGGGGGCAGAGGGAGGGAGAGAGAGAGGGGTGGGGGTGAAGGCGAGCCGGCTTCGTGTTATTTGGCAGGGGACAACAAGGCCCTTTGTCAGCCGTTTGTTGACGGGAGAACTTGGGTCGTTCCCCCCCCCCCCCCCCCCCCCCCCCCCCCCCCCCGACTCTTCTTGGCCAGCAAAGGGCCCCTACAGAAAGTTTGGTTGGTCCTTCAGATCTCCATTCTCCACTCCTTTTTTTTTTTTTTTTTTTTTTTTTGAATACTGGACGACCTGTTGCCGGTGGAAGGGGTGGTGGTGGTAATGGTGGAAGGGAAGAGTGGAGGTGGGGGTTGTCTGCTGTTGCTGTTCACTCAATAGTTCGAGCAGAACGGGGTAGTGAATTAAGAAAAAAAACAAATGGGGGGGGGGGGGGGGGGGGGGGGAGGGAGGAGTCGTAGTTGAAGAGAGAAAGGGGTCCGAAAGGAAACAATGGCGTCGAAGCACGAGCACAAGACATCGGCACAGACTGCTTTGGCCTCTTTGTGACGGTAACGGGCGAGCTGTTTCCCCTCAAGATGACCCAGGGTCACCCTTTCCCACTCCATCCCTCCCTTCTTCCCAAAACACACACACACACACACACACACACAAGCTGCTATTGGTGCGGTGTCCCCTCCTTGTCGGGGTACGACTGGTGGGGGAAGACGGACTCACCTACCACCTGGTGCAATCTCTTTGATTCAACGAACACCTCTCTCGCCTCCTGCCCCGGCATAGGGACCAGCTGGACAGGAGATGCCCCTTTCCCGACTGTTTTACCCCCAAGTCAGTTTGGTTGTTGTTGAGGTGTTCAGGAGCATTCTGGAGATTCGCATATGTATGTAGGATCATGGGAAATGTTAATGTTCTGATTCAGAGGACTGTAACGCCTCTTTGGGAGGAGTCTCCACTTCTAATATCACTGGTTTTGTCCAAAATAATTGATCTTTGGATTCTCCTTCCAGATTTACCTGACCTCTTTATTATTCAAAACACACACACACGCACACGCACGCACGCGCACGCACACACACTCACGCGCGCGCACACAACACACACACACACACACTCACACAACACACACTCACACACACACACACACACACACCCACACACACACACACACACACACACTTTAGATTACGTGTTTTCGAATTGTGTGGAATGGTAAACATGATAAACTCAGCAGGAAGAAAAAATTTCAAAAGTAACCCCCCCCCCCCAAAAAAAAAAAAAAAAAAAAAAAAAAAAATAAAGAAAGAAAAAAATAAAAAAAAAAAACCCAAAGGTAGCTCGAAGATACCAAACATCTGAATACATTTATGCATTTGAAAACTCAACATTCTTCAGCCAGATATATATGCCAGACTTGTTTTCCCGTCGTAATTATCTGTGCAAAATCTTTGTCATTGAAGTTTGCATTGTCTGTAGTGTGTTTTGCATGACAACGTGTGTACACGTAATGGTATCCATGCATTTGCTAGTTCTTTGGAATTAACAGATTGTCCCTGTATAAATATATGATTTAAAACAACAATAGTGACAACATCACACACACACACACACACACACACACAACACAACACACAACACAGATGGAGGATGAGAGAGAGAGAGAGAGAGAGATGAGAGAGGAGGAGAGAGAGAGGAGAGAGAGAGAGAGGGAGGATCAGAGAGGGGGGTCGATCATTGGGGTCTCTACCATGTCAGCGTAGCCGGGTACTGGCTGTTAAACCTGAATGCAACAAACTCTCAGACCTCTGGGTCTGGGCTGCCGGTCCATTGCACGATCCATCCGTTTATTTATTTCATTTATCGTATCGACACTTCCGCCAGCCACACAACCTTGGACAATTTTCAGACTTTTTCAACCTTTTTTTTTTTCCTACAGTTTTCACATATCTGCTATTACAGGACATTCCCACAGACAAATGTCAAGTTTAATTAAACTCTTGACCCTATTTTTGAGCACGAGGGATTTAGAGATCAATAACATTTCATCAGCAACATGTGAAAGGGAGGGAGGGGGGAAGATTAAAGAAAGGAAGAAAGAAGGTTCATTCACGGGTATCTTGTCGGAGGACGAAAAACAAAGTTGGCAAAACAAAAAAGTAAGAGATCAACCGACACAAATAGCTGTAGTCCAAATAACCGAAAGACCAGAATCAGTGGTGCAATTTTTACTAGAACGAAGGAAATGTTGCCAAGTTTACTGTACGAGGGATAACTCCTTACTACAGGAGCAGCGGAAAGGATCCAACTATCACTGTAGCGACACCACCAGAAACAAAGAGCTCCCACACCAACTCTTTAACCTAACGTTTAAATGGGCAGCATAGCAGCTCAGTTTTTAACTGTGCCACGATTGGGATTCCAGCGCTCAGGACTCCCCACCCCCATTCCCACGCCCCACCACCACCACCACCACCACCTACCCATGCCATGCCTTCTCCCGGCCCCTCCCTGCTGTCCCGAACCAACGTCTCCCCCCCACCTCTGCTCGCCGATTAGTTCTGAACCTTCCTTGCTGACAGCTTTTTTTTTTTTCTTTTTTTTTTTTTTCTTTCTGTTCTTCCATCTTTTCAGAACTTCGTTTCTCGCCCGGGTGTCGTGTGAAATCTGGGAACGTGATATCTGGGAAGGCTTCCCCGATATCACAGATTTTTTTGGGGGGAACGCGTTCCCAAAGTGTACTGTGATATCTGGGAAGGCCCGTGATATCTGGGAACGTGGTCTTTCAGAGCTCAGAAGGGCAGAAAGAAGACGAAAAAAAGAATGGATGTTCGAGATAAGGTGGGAAACAATTTATTTAGGTGCAGTTGAGATCTTTGGCCTTCTTGTCACTTTTTTTTTCAATTATTTCTTGGCATGGTTTTCACAAAGTACTCTCTTTCTGAGGCCTTTCTTTGCGTAATTTTAACAAATTTTCACAAAATAGAGGAATGAAAAACTTTTTATTTCTGAGGCCTTCTATTGAGACCTTCTTGGCGTGATTGTAAAAGAAAATTTGCATGAAAAATCAAAGATCAACAATATTCTTGCTTCCGTTCCCAGATTTCACGATGGGAAGTTCAGGAAATCTGGGAACGCGTTCCCAGATATCACGGTTCCCAGATATTGTACGACACCGGGTTTGTGGCGGCGACTGGCTGTGGAACTCTATCAAAGGCGTGGTGTTTGATTGTTTGGAGGGGGCCCCTGTGTGTCAAACTAATAGATGTTTTTTACAGGCGCTCCTCGGGATCAGGGGGAAGAAAGCTTTTTGAGGGTGAATGGAGTGGGGTGGGTTTAAGCTTTGGCCCTTGGCTGGGTGGGCAGAGAGAGAGAGAGAGAGAGAGAGAGAGAGAGAGAGAGAGAGAGATCAGGGCTGATGGCTGATACTATCGGAATGTCAACTGGCTGAGCGACTCTTTGGCTTCCCCCGCAGCAACCTGTCACAGGATGGTGTGTGTGTGTGTTTCCTTCCTTTCCTTTCATTCTTTCTTTCTTTCTTCCCAACGCTATTCTCTCTCGTTCTTTTCCACTCCCTAACCCCGCTTCCCCCCCCCCCTTCCCTCCGCTTTCCCCAACTCTTCCCGAAACCCTACACATCGAACCCCCTCCCCCCCCCCCCCCCCCCCCCCTCATTCACAGAGTCCGAAAGGTGACCGGTTCTTAGGGCTGCTTTGTTGAGCAGGGAGAGAGAGGATTAACGGAGCTTTTCCACGCACCGTGCACAACAGCATCTAACCGGCTTGAACGTCAGGCGCGCACAGAGAGAGAGAGAGAGAGAGAGAGAGAGAGAGATTATGAAGTGGTTTTCCTCCTTTTTTTTCATTAGCGCTCTGTGTGTGTGTGTGTGTGTGCGCGCGCGCGCGCGCGCGCGTACATGCGTGCTCTGTGTTTGTGTGTGTGTGTGTTGTCACCGCCCCCTCCCTCACCCTCACCACCCTCCCCTTCAAACTCTCTTTTTTTTTTTTTTTTTCCCCGTTGTAGGCTCAGCAGGTTGTGAGCTTGTTGCGTGCACGGGGCGCATGGTGCACAGCTAATGTTCGCCTCCCCGCTGGCTTCCCCTCGCTCAAGTCAGGCGGAAACCGCTAGGGGGTGGGAGGAAAAAAAAAAAGACACAGAAAAAAAAGAGAAAACGTGGGAAGGAAAGAAAGACAAAAAAAAAAAAGAAAAAAAAAGAAAAGAGGAAAATATGTGGGAGGAGAAAAGGGAGGAGAGAGGGAGGGTGATCGGACGGAGGTGTGGATGATATGAGGGAGGGACGCGGTAGTAGACAGAACTGAACTGAGGTTTGGTTTGTTTCCCCTCTTTTTCTGTTTTGTTTGTTTGTTTGTTTTGCTTTTTGTTTGTTTTTTTATTCTTTCTGGGGGTTGTTTGGCACTTGTTGGCAGTGGCTCGGAAGGAGATGTGGTAATGATGGTGGAAGTGGTGGCTGGCATTTCTGTTCTTTCATCCCACTCCCTAGAACATTGTTGATCCCCCCCCCCCCCTCCCCCCCCTTTCCCCCCCCTCCCCCCCCCACCTCCCTCCCCTCCTGCTGCTGCGTTATATTAATTGATTAATGATCTCTTCGTCGTAGCAGCTCTCTTGGAGTTTTGGAGGAAGAATCTGGTCCCGATTGGTCTGTCTCGAGGCTTCCTTCCCCTTCCCCCCTGTCCTAACCCCTCCCCCCATACCCGTTTTCCTCTTTTCCCATCCCGCCGCCACCACCCACCCTTCGCCCCCCCTTCCCCCCCCCCCCCCCCCCCCCCCCCCCCCCCCCCTTTGCTTTTCCACCTCCTGCTCCTGCCTTTCTTGACTCCCCACCCCCACCTCTCTCTCTCTCTCTCTCTCTCTCTCTCTCTCTCTCACGCACTTTCCTTTTGTTCCCTTTGTTGGCTGTCGACGAGCGGGGAAGCCAATGGAAGGTCAACGGATGTTGAACTGAAAAGTAGAAATGACTGCTTTGAGAAGCGAAAAAAAAAAAAAGCCAGCGTGTTGCATGCGATTCACGCTTAACATTTGAACAAATCTTTTTAACTAATAACAAAACAGAGACAAAAAGAACAAAGCAAACAGAACTTGCTTTTTGACCCTGTTCAATTACCATACCTGCTAATGGTCTCTGTTATAGTTAGCTGCGTGAGCAGAGAGATTCCCAATGTCCCATGATCAGCCTTTGGTCTCTGATTTAATGATACCCTGTTGAAGGCCGAGCGCGCTTTAGCAGAATGTCTACTCCCCCCCCCCCCCACCCCCCCACCGTGTCTGTCAGTTCGCGCAAGAAGGT
>JADBJO010008237.1:45000-57500 GCA_016801955.1 Conus betulinus | reverse complement strand
GTGCGCGCGCGGGCGCGTTTGCTGAAGTCCGTTCCAAGTTGTAAAGCCTGTTCTTCTTACAGCCCTTTACAGTGACTGAGAGAACCTGGGCGAAATCAGCCCCATCTTTTTGATCGGTAGTAGAATGACACTAAACCATATAAACCGACCGCACCCAAGACTGGGCAGATTCTCCCTCCCTTCTCTCCCCCCCCCCCCCCATTTCCCCCCTCCCCCCTTCCGTGCCCTTCCCTCTCACCCTGCCTTCCATCCCCTCCCCTCACCCCTCCCACCCTCCTCCATCCGCAACCCTCACCCCATCCTCCCCATATGCCTGCCCCCGCCGCCGCCGCCACCACCACCACCACCACTACCACCGGTACCACCCTTCACTCTTCGTCCCTTCTCTTCCGTGTTGACGAACCAACCCTGTGCCAATAAACTAATAACTGATGGAACAAACTTTGAGGAGGGAAGGGAGCAGGGGTGGGGAGGGGAGGCGGGGGGGATGGAGGTGGGGGGCGGGGTGGAGCGGCTGTGCACAGAATGCAGAGGAGGAGGAGAGATGGACGGAGAGTGAGAGAGGTTGGGAGGGGACGAAGAAAGGGTAGAGAAGATGGGGGAGGGTGGTGGGGGGGTGGGGTGGTTGTCGTGAAATTGGATTTTTTTTTTGCTTGTCACTCGGGAGGGAAAAGGCCATCTTTTCCGTTTGAGACACGGAGAGAAGCAAGCCCTTCTTCTCCCCTCCCCTCTCCCCCCCCCCCCCCCCCCATCTCCGACCCCCCCCCCCCCCCCCCCTATTTTCTTTCCCCTCCATCATCCCTTCCGCCGTCTCTGATCACCTCCCACGTCTCTCTCCCTCTCTCTCTCCTCTCTCTCTCTCTCTCTCTCTCTCTCTCTCTCTCTCTCTCTCTCTCTCTATGTGTGTGTGTGTGTGGCTACGTACGTATTTGCGCGCGCGCGCGTGTGTGTGTGTGTGTGTGTGTGTGTGTGTGTGTGTGTGTGTGTGTGTGTGCGTGTGTGATCAAAGATAGTACGTCCTCCGTAGGGCGTACTATCTTTGGTGTGATCAGCTGACTGTTGAAATATTTACGGTGACGAGGAAGGGTTGTGTGTCTCCTCTACCTTCCCTCCCACCCCCTCCAGCGATTTCCTTGGAAATGTATCCTACCCAAAAATGATCTTTTGTTCAATTTTTTTTTTGGGGGGGAGGGGGGGGGGGGGGAGCGTGTGTGTAGGGAGGGGAGGGGCGGGGGCTTGTGAGGGGGGGGGGGGGGGTAAGAAGGGTACGGCGGGGGACGGCGGGGTCACATTCCAGGATAGTTCAATTCTGAGGTGTTTTGCATGATTCTGAGCGATATTTGCCTACCACGGCACTTTTTGCCTTTGTCTGCTTTGTTCTTAAACGCTATTTCCAGTGATGTGTAAAAATGAGACGCGGTGAATTTTTTTTTTTTTCAATTTGAAGGGATAGGAACGGATGAAAGCTGCAAAAAAAAAAAAAGAAAAAAAGAAAAAAAAAAAGGAAAAGAGAGAGAGAGAGAGAGAGAGAGAGAGGTGAGAGAGAGAGAGAGAGAGAGAGAGAGAGAGAGAGAGAGAGGAGAGAGAGAGACTCTTCTGTGCCCCCAGGTCCAGATTTGCCATCTCTTGAAGATTACGGTGTAGCACTTGGACATTCTCCCTCAGCCCTCATTGTCATTGGGGAATCTCTCAGAAAGAAATGCATGACATTCGGAAAGCTTCAGTGCTGTGATTCGTCTTTCATTCAAAATGAATTGTACCCCCGAGGCCCGTGTCTCACTGAGAATCTAGCAGGAGAGAAGCGGGTCTGTCATTTCATTTTAGTTAGGTAGTGATTTACTGAGCGAGTGAGGGAGGGAGTAATTGTATTTTAGCTGTGTTTTTTTTTTTTAATACCCTGGAGCAGGTGGATGTCATTCTGGCACAGTATGAAAGACTGATCCCAAAATTCAGCGACACCGTCGTTTTGTTGCTGTTGTCTTGCAGGTTGTTGTTGTTGTTTGTTGGTTGTTGTTTTCATCTGCGTCAATCGATTTCAGTTCTTGAACGTCACTGGCAAAGTAAGATGTTGACAAAATCGTGTGTGGGGGAGGGGGGAATGTTACAGTAGTTTGGCCTCCACCCTCTAAACTGCTTGGTAGGGGGCAGGGCCAGTGGTAGAAATGAACTGATGGGGCATCCCGGATCGGAATCCCTTATTGCCCAGCTCTCTCTCTCTCTCTCTCTCTCTCTCTCTGTCTCTCTCTCTCTCTCTCTCTCGTCTCCTCTCTCTCTCTCTCTCTCTCTCTCTCGTCTCTCTCTCTCTCTCTCTCTCTCTCTCTCTTTCACCCACCCCTCCTGTACGTCTCCCTCCTCTCCCCCCACTCACCCCACCACCCTTCCTCTTACCCCTCTCCCATCCTGTGAGCGCGGGAGCGGAGGGAGGGGGGAGCGCGCAGTGTTGACCCTGCTGATTATGGCGGCCCTAGTGAAAGAGGGAAGAAAGAAGGGGGGGCGGGGGGGGGGGGAGGGGGAAGGAGGAGGGGGGGAGGGGGGGGTGGGGGGGGGGAGGGAGACAGCATCAGTCAATAGACTCTGGGCTCAGGCGGGCATGGCGGGAACAAACAGCTCGCCTGGTCCAGTCCGGGGCTGCTCTGGCCTTGCTGCCTGCTGATGCTTCTGCTGCTTCTGTTACCAGCTCTGCTAGGCCTGGTGGTGGTAGTGTAACACAGCCCCCCCCCCCCCCCCCCCCAAGAGCTTGTTCGACTCGCTCACTGCTGGTCCTGTTCTTGAGTTCAGCTTGTCGTCTGCACTCTCTCTGTGTCACTGTTTTCTGTCTCTGCTTCTCTGTCTCTCTGTCTCTTAACTCTCTGTCTGCCTCTCTCGCTCTGTTTTTCGTCCTTTTTTTTATTCTCTCGTCTTGTCTCCTCTTTTCTGTCAGTCTGTAGTCTGCCTGCCTCTGTGTGTGTGTGTGTGTGTGTGTGTGTGTGTGTGTGTTCTGCCTGTCTGTCTGTCCGTCTCTTTCAATGTATATGTTTCCCTCTCTCTCTCTGTCTCTCTCTCTCTGTCGTGCTCCCTCCCTCCCTCCGTCCCCCCCCCCCCCCCACCCCCGCCATCCCTAACTGTTGCTCAGTGACCTGTCTTCACTGCTCTGCAGTTTTTTAGTGTCTTCCAGAGAAGCAACTTGACATTTCTGGAGATGGCGGGAAGAGAGAGAGAGAGAGAGAGAGAGAGAGAGAGAGAGAGAGAGAGAGGTGTGGGGGGGGGGGGGGGGAAGGGACAGCAGCTTTAATTTCTTTTTTAACTAACACTGCATTTGAAAAATTCTCTTTAATGCATCTTTGATTGCATTGCCTATCCCCCCCCCCCCCCTCCTCCCCCCCTCCCCTTCCCCTCGTTTACGATCTTCTTGGTTGTGTTACTGGAAAAACTGTTTCCCTTGAAACGCTATGTGGGGTAAGCCCCGTCTGAACGTTATCTTGCTTGTTCTGTGTGTCTCTTTCGCTTGTGTGTGTGTGTGTGTGTGTGTGTGTGTGTGAAATGCGTATGTGCATGTGTGTGCGTGCGTGTGTGTGCGTGTGCGTGTGGTGTGCGTGTGTGCGAACGAGAGAGTGTATGTGTGTGTACGCGCGCGCGCGTGTGTTTATGTGTGCCTACGTGCGCGTGTGTACGTGTATTTGTGTGCGTGCGTGTGTGCATGCATGTGTGCGTGCGTGTGTGCATGTATGTGTGTGTGTGTGTGTGTGTGTGTGTGTGTGTGTGTGTGTGTGTGTGTGTACGCGCACGTGCGCGTGCGTGCAAGGTGAATACAATAGTTAAGTGAGCAGTGTTAGTGTTGTTGGTGTTTGATGCGGCTTGGCTTGTTCTTTTTCCAAGGAGGAGGAAACCCCAACTGCTGCCGTCCGCTTGGAACTGTCTGCTGTTTCAGACGTCGGTTCCTCCACCCCCACCCCTCCCGACCCTTTCCTGTCCCTGCCATTCTGCTTTCCCAGCGTTTCAAGACGTAATCCACGCGAGCGGTTTGTTGGCGTTAACACTCGTCTCTCAATGTTGTTAGGCTATCTCATTGACGTCTACTGGGACTCCACAGGGTAGATTACGTCTGGTTTGGCCGTTAAGTTAAGAGTCCACAGCCTTCGCCTCCCCCCCCCCCCCCCCCCCCCCCCCCCTTCCTCCCTCCCTCACCCTCCCTTCTTGCGTCTCCCCCCCCCCCCCACCACACACCTCCCCCTCCCTCCCCACCGCCACTGTTTTCGTTTATGAGTTATATCCGTCTGTTAATCATGTTTTTGTCATAGCGTTTTTGGAAGTTACACGGAAACGCCTACTCACCCACCCCCCCCCCCCCCCCCCCCCCCCCCCCCCCCCCCATATACGCACGGACCGCACACAATTACACGGACACACAATTACACACACACACACACACACACACACACACACACACACGTTCCTCACCGTTCACCTTCTCGTATTTCGAGCCCCTGCCCCTTGTTTGCATTTCTCAGTTGCCATTTCCCCATGCTGTGTTTGTCAATTCTAGCCGCGAGACTGGTTGGAGAGAACTAACATAATATCTACCACAGTGTGTCCAGACCTCGCGTTGCCTGGGTTAGGCCTTCCTGGGCTTGTTATTCTCTTACTGGTAGCTTTTCCTCGAGTGATGAGTCCCTTGCGGTCAGCTTATCTTGGGGGCTGCTATTCTCTTACTTTTAAGCCCTTTCTCGAGTGATTAGTCTCTTGCGGTTTGCCTTTCTTGGGGCTGTTATTCTCTTACTCTCAGCTTTTCCTCCAGTGATTAGTCTCCTGCGGTTAGCTTTTCTTGGGAGTGTTATTCTCTTACTTTCAGCTTTTCCTCAAGTGATTACTCTCTTACTTTTAACTCTTTTCCGAGTCATTGTTCTCTTACTTTTAGCTCTTCGGGTTATTGTTCTCTTACTTTTAGCTCTCTGAGGTTTTGTTCTTTTAACTTTTAGCTCTTCGAGCTATTGTTCTCTTACTTTTAGCTCTCTGAGCTATTGTTCTTACTTTTAGCTCCGATTGAGGTTATTGCTCTACTGTAACCTCCTTTACTGCAGTTATTTATCATGTACTGTTTATAAAATGTGTTTTTCGGAGCTATTATTCTCTTACTGTTAACTCTTCTTGAAGTTATTCTTCTTTTAGTTCTCAGAGTTATCACCCTTCTATTTTTAACTCTTCTAGGAGAAATATCCTCTGAAATTTCTCCGGTGGAGGGGGAGGAAGGAGCCGCACTAAGCATGGTTAAAGTGTTTCATCCGCGACGCTGACGGTCGTGAGTTCGAACCTGTCGCCGTGTGTGGTGGTCATAAAAACCCCACTCTGTCCACCTAGCCGTCAATGGATGTTCCTGGTTCGGTTCAGTTCTGAGACAGAGAAGAAGAAGCGGCGGGAACGTAGTGATGGTTTTAGTTTCTGGAGTTTATTGACAACCCATCCTTCCTCACTGCCCCGTTCCTTTCACTAACCATGTTCACACACACACACACACACACCCTTCATTTTTTTTTTTTTCAGGTGAATTTTACAGCAGGTTTGGTCCCCCCCCCCCCCCCCCCCCCCCCACCCACAGTTTTATCGAGGTGGAAAGGGAGATGGGAGGGATGGGGTGGAGGTGAAGTTTTAGTGCCTCGATCACCCTGCACGTTTACTATCTCTTGAGTTTGCCTTGGGGGGGGGGGGGGGGGGGGGGGGGGGGGGCATTATCCCTGACTGACATCGGAGTGTCTGCTAACACCACCAGTGCTAATGTTTGCGGGTTTTAGGAGCAGGGAGAGCGGGGGTGGTGGGAGAGGGGAGGGGATGGGTGGTGGAGACTGGCAACCCAAGCGGCGTCGTGTCGCCGTTTTGGCTTGGCGTTATCGATCTTCTTTTTAGTCACCGTTTGAAAAGTCGCCGTTTGAAAGCCGTGCCGGCAACATATCGTCGTCAGTGAGTGTTTTCACTCTCTTTCTGTTGTTTGCCCAGAGCGTGTTGGAGGAGATTTCGGTGTGTACCAGTCCGCGGACTGGTTTTCTGTCGGATGTCTTCCACGTGGCCTCTTCGCTGTTCACGTTTGGTCCAGTTGGGTCTCTCGAGAAGTCTCCATGTTGGCTTACTGCCCCGATATTGCTTCCTCTGCCCCCCCCCCCCCCCCCCCCCTTTCAACTCCTTTCAACGCTGTCGTCCGCCCCACAACGAGCGAAGTCACGTTGTTTGTCTCGCTAGCGCAAGATGTGTTCTTTTCTTTGTTTTCTTTTTTTTTTTTTCTCCCTATACGTTGTTGGTTGTTGCCCTACAAGGAAGGAATAAAAGAGTTGTTGCCTATCAGATGTCTTCCAGTTGTTGTCGATTCTTGTCTGTATACGCTGTGCATATCCCCGACAACTACTTATTGATCATGACCTTTTAGTCGAGCGATGACTTCTTTTCCCCTGCTCTCCCCCCACCCCTTCCCCCAACCTCACCGTATTGTAGTCTCGAAGCAGCACGATACTCTCTCTCTCTCTGTACGTTTCATCTCTATGCCCCCCCCCCCCCCCCCCCCCTTCCTTACTCTCCCCTTCCATCTCTGCCCTTTCCCCCGTTCCTTCTTCCCTCCCCACCCAACCCCACCCCTCCCCTCCCCTCCCCTCCCCTCCAGTCTCCGCCACACGGTATATTGAACGGGTAAACGATGTTGGCCTTTCCTGACTAAAGGTAGCTGCTCTCTTCTAGTGTCGCTGCGGCGTGTTCTGCGACAGCAGTAAGTCGCCGTTCTCCCAGTCTGAAGTATGTCTGAAATGGAGATGGAGGGGTGGGGGAGCCGGGTGAGGGGTGGGGGGGGGGGGGGGGAGGAGGCTGCTGCTGCTGTGTGTTAGGATTCCCTTTACTGCCTGGAGAAAGCCGGGCGACTTTGATCGTCATAACACGGGGGCCTTGATGGGGGCTGAATGTCTAGACGGCATCATCTGCATGATATTCTGAGAGGGGGAGCTGGGTAGGTAGCGCTGTAGATACTGCTGGGCTCGGGAGTCCAGCGTATGGTGGTACAGACTTTGTTAAAACAAACCCATCCTCTTTTTTTTTCTTTTTTTTTTTTTTTTTATTTTTCATTAAGTGTGTGTGTGTGTGAGACGGGATGGGGGGGGGGGGGGGGGGGGGGGGGGGGGGGGGGGGGGGGGGGGGGTGTGGAGTGTTGGCGGCGGGGGATAGGATAGAGAGGGGGAACAGACGATAACCTGTCTGTCGATTTGCCGACTCTGTCTGTACAGTGGCCATGACCACGGGTCTGTCAAACGGGCTGATGGTTCAACGTCTAACGACCAATATCTTACTTTGCTTTTGATGTCTGTCTCGCTGGAGTTCCCTCTCCACCCCTGCTACCCCACTCCCCACTTCATTTGGCACGCATCCCTCCCCTTTCATCTTCCACCCCAACCCCCTCCCCCACCTCCCTTTTCATTCACCACTCCACCTCTCTTTTCTGTACCTCCAAATCTGAACGTTTACATCTTGCGCCCTTCCTCCTCTTGGCAAGAATCCCTCTGGGCGCAGTCGTACTGTTTATAGCCCAGCCGACGTGGGGGCCACCCAGGGCTGCAAATCAGAAGTATACCGTACTGCTTCGACCGCCACGACTCCAATCCCCAAAGTCTCCCGAGTCCGCCTTTCTTGTTATGTCGTTGGCCAGAAGACACCCCCGTGTTTTCCTTCATTGACGTAAGGTTGGGATGGAGTGAGGAAGGAGAGAGAGGAATACTCGACTGTTCTGCCACTGGAACGAAGAACAAGATACATCGGAACATGGGGGTGGGACCCAGAGAAGTATATCTTTTATTTGGTTTCAACAGTTTTTATTTCCATGAACATAACATAAACATTGAACACAAAAAGCACATTTGCCAGGACAACAAGAGGACTCTTATATAAAGCCCTGGCAGTGGGACTTGCAGAATAAACATGTGACTGATGGCGGCCTCGCTAAAATGTATAATACAACATATTGCCATAACAGACAAATTTAAACATGACTTTAAACTTCTTGGTTCTAGAATCGGAACAGTCGAACAGTCTTCTCTGTCCTTCCTCGCTCAAACCCCCCCCCCCCCCCCCCCCCCCCCCCCCCCACCATCCCACCCTCATGTAAATGAAAGAAGTGGGAATTTCTCGCCTCTCTCGTTCCCCTCAAAGCTACCACTTCGCCAGTCACCGAGTGATTGACTGATTGAAGCGGGATGATGGGTTGTTTTTCTGACCCGGGCCGGATGACGTCACATCCATTTTTCTGTGTGTGTGTGGAGGGGGGAGGGGAGGGGGGAGGGGAGGGTTCGATAACAGTCCGACGCTCCTCGCATTTGTAGAGCTTCCTGATTTGGCGGGCGTCGCTGTGTGGCAGTTGGAAGTATGATTACAAGATAACATTAGACACCATCAATCTTCAGCGCACATTGCCCGCTGCTTGCAGCTGCCATTGGCCAGGAGTTCCCCCCCTGACAGAAGCCATCCCGCCTATCGGCTGACCTCACTCCCCCCGTCGGCAATTTGTCATCTCTCCTGCCCTTTAAGCTATGAAAAATCTGGTAATTGATGGCAAAAGATTTCCCTGCCAGAGCTTCCTGTTAAGCTTGTGGTGAGGTTGGCACCCACGGTTTTTTTCTTCTTTTTTTCTTCTCTCCCCTCCGCAACCCCCCCCCCCCCCTTCCCTCCCTCCCCCCACCACTCCCATCCCATCTTTTCCATCCACCTCTTTTTTTTATTCATACAGTTTGTGCGGTCATCGTGTCTTCATCGCAGACTGTGAAAAGGAAAGTGACTCTGCCCGTAAATAATGGAGACTAAGGAACAGGCACGTACTTAAGATTTCAGTGTAAAACTTGTCAGCGGTAGTGACTGTGTCCACGGATGACGGAGGCGTGTTCTAAAGAGAGGTAACGAGATTTATGGGGCGTGTCTGGGTCCAGTGCCCCTGCCTCTTTGAAAAGCGGTCGACCCTAGTAGGTCCCTCACTCACAGGGCGTGAGGCAGCTCTTTATAGTGTGTGTGTGTGTGTGTGTGTGTGTGTGTGTGTGTGTGTGTGTGTGTGTGTGTTTTTACAGCTGAGTTGTAATGTTTTTCTCGCTCCACCCAGCCCCCTCCGTCCATGTACATATTAAACTTCGATATCCAGTGGCACTCTAAGGTCACCCTTTGTGTCTGGCTATCAGGTCTGTCTGGCGTTACCTCCACTATTGGCTGGTCGTATTTCTCCCCATTGGAAAGGCTGGCTGATCCGACTTATGTTACCCTGACTATTGGCTAGTCATTTTTTTTAATATCCTGGACAGGGGGTGGGATAGAAATGGGGTAGGCTATCCGATTTTTCTTGGGTTACCGTGGCTGTTGGCTAGTCATTATCTCCCCTGGGTATACACTATCAGATCTGTCTTGTGTTACCCACGCTGTTGGCGAGTTCTTTCTACAGTTAGGCAGGCTCAGACATGAGACTCTTCAGGTTTTGTCCAGAATTCAGGCTTATTAAAGGTCTCCAAGGCCGTCCTTGAGATTTGCATATATCTGAAGAGACAATTTTGGGAGATATGTAAGGGTAAGAACATGAGTTTTCAAGGTCACAATTCGGTCTGTTATCTTATTCCAGTTTGATTGGTCAAAGATCGTGACGTCACCCTCAGACTTTTAAACAGAAATGCTGGGCTGAAAATGTTTCAAAAGCTATTGGAAATAGTATTGCCACGAAGCATCAGTTTCACAAGACTACAGGCGTCAAGAATATAGCACACCATTGAAGTCACAATAGTTTGCAAGTCTGGTTAAAAAAAAAAAAAAGCTTCGGCCAACATTCCCTGACCCCTTGAGGCCATTGCCCCCTGGTCCCAACCTGGAGATCCAACGTGGGCTTCTGGACCATCTGAAATTCCCAGGCTTTTTTCCAGGTCTGATGTCTGAGGCTATCCCGGGGAGGATGCTCTGGTTATCAGTTCCGTCCTGTAGTTGATCAGGCCTGCCTGACAGCACCATGTCAGGCCACCGTCATACTGTGGCGCTGTCATTATCCTGTTTTTGTCTGGCAGTGTCTTGGCTCTGCGCTCCACCGTACGGTTCTTTTCCTTAAGCAGTTTGTCCAGTGGTGGCTTTGTCCGCTGGTCTGGTCGTGAAGTGGTGTGTTTCTCACGTCTGACCTTCGACAGCCGTCGGGTGTCCCGAGTGGTGTGGTTCAATTTATTAGCCACGCTACTACCCCTGTGGTGTCCTTTGGTTGGCCTGTGTGTCCAGTGTGCCCTCAGGCATCGTGGTAATTCAGTCTGTCTGTCTTTGAGGGTGGTACTTTTGACTCTCCGGACGATTCTGTTGTGCGGTGCAGTGCTTTATTCATGTTGTCCGTCGATGATTTGGATCTCTCTTAGTCCTGCTCTGTGGTGTTCTCGCTGTCTGTACTGTCGTGTGGTTTTAGACTTGGTTGTCCACACTACCCTTGGAACTGAAACACTGACTGTCTTAGTGTCCGGTGGTTAGTTTGGGCGTGGTCATGCTATCCTGTGGTTCTCTGTTAAAATCCATGGTTTGGCTATCTTTACCTGTGGTGACACGCGTGGGTTGTTCGTTTTATCCTGCACGTGACAACCTTTCATGTCCATTCTGTCTTGTGGTACGCTGGCTGTCTGTACTATCTTATGGTACCCTTGCTAATTATATTATGTTTTCATGTCTTGGCTATCCTTATTGCCCTGTGGTACCCTGGCTATCAATACTATGTTTTGATGCCCTGGCTATCTTTATTGTCCTGTGGTGCTCTGGCTATCTATACTATCTTGTGGTACCCTAGCTATCTCTGGTATGTTTTAATGTCTTGGCTATCCTTATTGCCCTGTGGTACCCTGGCTATATCTATACAATGTTTTGATGCCCTGGCTAGCTTTATTGTCCTGTGGTGCTCTGGCTATCTATATACTGTCTTGTGGTACCCTAGCTATCTCTGGTATGTTTTTAATGTCTTGGTCATCCTTATTGCCCTGTGGTACCCTGGCTACCTATACTATGTTTTGATGCCCTGACTATCTTTATTGTCCTGTGGTGCTCTGGCTATCTATACTATCTTGTGGTACCCTAGCTATCTCTAGTATGTTTTATGGTGTCTTGGCTATCCTTATTGCCCTGTGGTACCCTGGCTATCTATACTATGTTTATGCCCTGGCTGTCCAACTATCCTGGTTATGCCCTGGCTATCTATACTCTGTGGTACCGGGCTATCCGTACTGTCAAGTTGTACCCTGGCTATCCATTCTATCCTTTTGTAACCTGGTTATCTTTACTCTCTTGTAGTACCCGGGCTATCCGTGCTGTCCAGTGGATACCCATGGCTATCCAATTCATCCTTTGATATTGGCTATCCGTATCTTTTATTAGTCTAGTTGTCCGTTCTTCCCGGTGTTTCGTGTTTGCTCTCCGTGCCGTTGTGGTGGCATTTGGCCGTTCATAGTATCTTCCAGCGGTCTTGTGTTGTAGTTGTTCTTGCTTTAGGGTACCATCTCGTCAGACTGTCAGGGTCAGGATCAGGATATAGATACTTTGCTGGAACCTTCCTAGGTGTTGCTAGCAACAGAATGTCTTATACGGTGTCTGGACTCGCTTCCAGCTTGAAGGTAAATGGAACCGTGGGATACGACCGACACACACGGAAATATTCTCCGGTGCCCTGGCCCCACCTCCCCCCCCCCCCCCCCCCCCCCCCCCCCCCACACATACACGCCCACCCCCTGTCCTGCTGTGAACTGGAGACCACTTTCCTGCTCATTCCAAACGAGCCTTCCATCCATCATCCATCCATCCATCCCACTCCGCGCTTGGAGAGCTGGGGAACCAAACACTCGGCTTCCGCGCGTTATTAGTACATCCGCTAGAATCCCCGGGAGCCCCCAACCCCCCCCCCCCCCCCCCCCCCCGGCCTCGGCCTCTTTTCCCACCCTCCCTCCCTCCCATTACTCCTCGGTGATGACTGATCAAAAGTGCCGATAAGGTTCACGTGAAAGATGACAGCTGCAGAAAGCTGGCACACGGCCTCTGCCGGCTGGATGCGTTTAGCAGAGAGGTGGTGCAGAAAGCGCGCGGAGTTGGGGGGGGGGGGGGGGGGGGGGGGGAAGAAGAAAAAAAAGTTCCAGAACCTTGGAAGTCCTCTCTCTTTGTCCCCCCCCCCCCCCCCCCCCCCCCCCCATTGGTTTGAGGCGGGTGGGGAGAAGTGGGGGTGGGGGGTGGGGGTGGTGCTGAGCTTCCTCCCCCCCCCCCCCCCCCCCCCGCCTGATTTTGTGTGAACTCGCTTGTCTAGTAGTAGTAAGCAGTTGTAGAAATCAAGTGTGTGTGTGTGTGGGGGGGGGGGGGGGGGGGGAGCTCAGCACCACCCCCCCCCCCACCCCCACTTCTCCCCACCCGTCTCAAACCATCATCTTCAGTCTCGTCAAAGACAGGAAGAAGTAGTTAAGTTAAATTAATACAAAGTACGGCGGCGGCAGAGAGAGAGAGAGAGAGAGAGAGAGGTCCGCCAGTGACCC
>JADBJO010008237.1:35000-40000 GCA_016801955.1 Conus betulinus | reverse complement strand
GAGGGGAGGGAGGATGTGTGTGTGTGTGTGTGTGTGTGTGTGTGTGTGTGTGTCGGGAGAGGCGGGGGGTGGGGGTGCCCTAGGTTTTTTAAAGGTGTTGTGCAGACAAACAGGGCATTTTACAGGCGAGCAAAGTAAGCTATGGTTGAGTGTTGTTCAGACAAACAAAGCACGCTGTAGATTACTGTTGTTCCGGCAAAGCAAACCGAATTAGTGTAGTGTAGTGTAGTGTAGTGTAGTGTAGTGTAGTGTGTGTGTGTGTGTGTGTGTGTGTGTGTGTGTGTGTGTGTGTGTGTGTGTGTGTGTGTGTGTGTGTGTTTTGCGAACGAAAGAAAGAGAAAAGATCAGTGTTGTTCGGGTGATGTCTTAGATGAGTGACAATAGGGCTTATTGCCCTTTGATGCTGAAAAGAAAGAAAAGCGAGTAAGAAACATCATGAAGTGGAAGAGTGCATACTGTATTATTTTCCTTAAGGTCTCGGTCATTGTTGGCTGGGGCAAACGAGGCAATCTACAAATCAGCAGGCAGGCAAACAAAACAAAAAGCTGTACACATCATTGTTAGTGGGGCAAATGAGGCAAATTCCAAATCAGTGCTGTGCAGGCAAACAAGGCAAATTACAGATCAGCGTTGTTCAGGCAAGGCAAGCTACAGATCAGCGTTGTTCAGACAAACTAGGCAAGCTACAGATCAGCGTTGTTCAGACAAACTAGGCAAGCTACAGATCAGCGTTGTTCAAACAAGGCAAGCTACAGATCAGCGTTGTTCAGACAAAAACTAGGCAAGCTACAGATCAGCGTTGTTCAGACAAACTAGGCAAGCTACAGATCAGCATTGTTCAAACAAGGCAAGCTACAGATCAGCGTTGTTCAGACAAACTAGGCAAGCTACAGATCAGCGTTGTTCAGACTGGCAAGCTACAGATCAGCGTTGTTCAGACAAACTAGGCAAGCTACAGATCAGCGTTGTTCAGAGACAAACTAGGCAAGCTACAGATCAGCGTTGTTCAGACAAACTAGGCAAGCTACAGATCAGCGTTGTTCAAACTAGGCAAGCTACAGATCAGCGTTGTTCAGACAAACTAGGCAAGCTACAGATCAGCGTTGTTGTTCAAACAAGGCAAGCTACAGATCAGCGTTGTTCAGAGACAAACTAGGCAAGCTACAGATCAGCGTTGTTCAAACAAATTAGGCAAGCTACAGATCAGCGTTGTTCAGACAAACTAGGCAAGCTACAGATCAGCGTTGTTCAAACAAGGCAAGCTACAGATCAGCGTTGTTGAGACACAAACTAGGCAAGCTACAATCAGCGTTGTTCAGACAAATTAGGCAAGCTACAGATCAGCGTTGTTCAGACAAACTAGGCAAGCTACAGATCAGCGTTGTTTCAAACAAGGCAAGCTACAGATCAGCGTTGCTCAGACAAATTAGGCAAGCTACAGATCAGCGTTGTTCAAACAAAGGCAAGCTACAGATCAGCGTTGTTGAGACAAACTAGGCAAGCTACAAATCAGCGTTGTTCAGACAAATCTAGGCAAGCTACAGATCAGCGTTGTTGAGACAAACTAGGCAAGCTACAAATCAGCGTTGTTCAGACAACCTAGGCAAGCTACAGATCAGCGTTGTTCAGACAAACTAGGCAAGTTACAGATCAGCGTTGTTCAGACAAACAAGGCAAGCTAGAGACATTGACGTATAAATGTCCATGGCTACAAACCAGTGTTGCTTGAACAGGCAAATAAGGCAAGCTACTGCCGATCAGGGAGAAACAGGCAAATAAGGCAAGCTACAGATCAGCGTTGTTCAAGCAAGCCAGACAAGCTAGAGACATTGACGTCCATGGCTACAGACATTGACGTATAAATGTCCATAGCTGCAGACCAGTGCTGTTTGAACAGACAAATAAGGCAAGCCACCTACTACAGATCAGGGAGAAGCAGGCAAACGAGGCAAGCTATAGATCAGAGTGTCTGTTGGCAAAAAAAAAAAAAAAAAAAAAAAAGTTTTAAAAATCTTGGTCTCGCACGCGCTACCACCACCACCACCACCACCACCACCACCAACAACAACAACAACAAAGCAGTTACACGTTCGTCAGCACGGAGAAAGCTGGCTTAGCGCCTTGCAAAGAAGGCAATTATTGAGGAAGGAGGCAAGGTCTGCATGCGAACAAGGCATGTGTAGGGGTGTGACGGGGGGAGGGGGGGGGGAGGGGGTGCAAGTTGTGCATGCAACAAGGGGAGCTAATTAATGAGGGCGAGAGTTGTGCATGCAAAAGAAGGGAAGCTAATTAATGAGGGCGAGAGTTGTGCATGCAAAAGAAGGGAAGCTAATTAATGAGGGCGAGAGTTGTGCATGCAAAAGAAGGGAAGCTAATTAATGAGGGCGAGAGTTGTGCATGCAAAAGAAGGGAAGCTAATTAATGAGGGCGAGAGTTGTGCATGCAAACGAGGGGCAAGGGCGCGCAGGGATGGGGGTTGGTGGGTAGGGGAAGTGGTGGGGGGGGGGGAGGAGGAAAGCATGAGTCCGTCCCCCCCCCCCCCCCCAGCCCGCTCCCCACCGGTGGCTGGGCTGTGGCTCAAGGGCGAGGAAAGGGATATAAGAGAGGGACAGGGGGGGGAGGGGGGGGGGGGGGGGGGGGGGGGGGCCACCCGGCACGGAGTGCTATCCTGCCCATATTGCCCTTATTTAAGGGGAGAGGGGGGCGGAGGAGTGGGTAGGCAGGGTGTCTCGTGCTCCTCTCTTGACTTATCGCCGTGCTTTGCCGGGTGGTTTATGTCCCGGGGCTTGGCCCACTGCCTCCATCTGTCCCGCCTTGGAGTTTATGTCTGTGGGGTTTCCAGGGATGGAGGGAGGGAAGGTTCCGACTCTTGACTCTCCCTCTCATTCTCTCTATTTCTGTCTGTGTGTCGTCTCTCTCTCTCTCTCTCTCTCTCTCTCTCTCTCTCTCTCTCTCTCTCTCTCTCTCTCTCTCTCGCAGTGTCTCTGTCTCTCTCTGTCCCCCCCCCCCCCCCTCTCTCTTTCTCACTTGGTTCCTTTTTCTGTGTCTCTGTTTGTCTGTCTCACTCTTTCTGTGTCTCAGTCTCATTTTCTCTGTCTTTCTTTCTGTCTCTCTCTCCTCCCCCCCTCCGTCTGTGTGGGTATGGGTATATGTGTGTGTGTGTGTGTGTGTGTGTGTGTGTGTGTGTGTGTGTGTGTGTGTGTGTGTGTGCGTGAGAGAGAGAGAGAGAGAGAGAGAGAGAGAGAGTGTGTGTGTGTGTGTGTGTGTGTGTGTGTGTGTGTGTGTGTGTAGGTGTGTGCGACCCCGTTCATACCCCATCTTTCTCCTTTGCCAGTGAGTTTAGCCCCTGTCGCACGTGTTGGTCTGGAGCTGATTAGAGAAGTTTGATGCAGTGCAGATGCTGATTCTCCGCCCCCCCCCCCCTCCCCTCCCGTCACTGTCTCTCTCTCTCTCCCCTCTCTCTCTCTCTCTCTCTCTCTCTCTCTCTCTCTCTCTCTCTCTCTCTCTCTCTGTCTCTCGTGTCTCTCATAAAAAAGATTATACGTTGTATTTCCCCAATTTAGACCTATGCATTTCCACTGCGGGCAGGAGTTATCACATGCTTTCCTGTCGAGTGCAGCCAAGTTCGCGTTCCTCGTCGCGTTTAATCAGGCGCGTGCAGGTCTTGTTTGTTTGTTTGTTTGTTTGCTTGCTTGCTGCTCCTTATTAGACATCAGAATGCCAGTGAGAACTGCCGCACCTGCGTGTCGGGATGACTTATCGGGTGTTCTGCGAAAGTTCCATCGCTATCTCCAGACGTCGGTGAGCCTTCCTGGTACCTGCTGCCAACAACACACGCTTTTCCAGTGCTTTTGGGGGGGGTAGACTAACTAACTAATTCACTCACACTCACCAGCACGGCGTCAAGGTGGCTTTCAGGAGGTTCTGAGTTCAAATCACTTCCAGCACCCAGCACACACGCGCGCGCGCGCTTGCACACACACACACACGCACGCACGCACGCACGCACGCACTCACTCACACACACACACACACACACACACACACACACACACACACACACACACACACACACACACACACACACTCACACACACACACACACACACACACACACTAAAAATAATGGCAGATTAACATTCCATCTTAATGAGCTGCCATCCTACCCAGCTCTTGGAACCGTGCGTGGCAAAGCCATCATGAAGCAAAGACTTCGTTGTACTTAAAAGGCTCCCCCCCCTCCCTCCCCCCCCCCCCCCCCCTCCTTCCCCCCACCCCCCCACCCCGCCGATGATGGTTGTTGCTGTGCTTTTAAGAGTGCGTGCATCATCTATCGCCCCCCACACTCTCCCAGAAAGTTCAGCTGGTGAGTCCACTCTTCTGTCCTAAAGAGATCCTCCCTCTCATTTCTCGTAAGAGTTCTATCCTCAGAGCTCTATCCTCAAGAGATGCTCCCTCTCATTTCTCGTAAGAGTTCTACCCTCAGAGCTCTCTCCTAGTCCTGACGGCAGGAGAGAGAGAGACTTCCTCCACCCACCACCCACCACACCCCCTCCCCTCCCCCCGCTCCCCAGCCATCCTCGAGAGTGTGGACCTGGGGACTCCGAACAGGAGGAATGCCCCGGAAACCGAGCTGGCCTTGACTGCTCCAAGGCTGCGAACTGTGGACGTGGGCGTTAATTCGTCTCAGTTAGGATGGCAAAGTTGGTGAGAAAGTGATTGCTGGATAGCACAACGAAAGAGTCAGGAGAAAGAAAGAAAGGGAAAACACATATTATGGCGATTGAAGGAGCGAAAATGGGCAAGATCGACGAGATGATAATAACGGGAAGGGGAGTGGCGAGGGAGAGAGGACGGGTGGTGGTGGGGGGGGAGGTATGTGCCTCTTTACTGATTTATTCTTGATTTAGTGGTGTTACTCTATCATTTCTCCGTTCCTTTCCGTTTGCCTCTGTGTGTGTGTGCGTGTGTGTGTGTGTGTGTGTGTGTGTGTGTGTGTG
>JADBJO010008237.1:10000-22500 GCA_016801955.1 Conus betulinus | reverse complement strand
AAAACATCACATACAACCTTTTTTTTTTTTTTAACATGAAGGAATTCGACGAGTGCTGCCTTCTCATCTGAGGCGAAAACACTCACACGGCAAAAACAAAGCCCTTACCCTCCCCGCCCCCCCCCCCCCCCCCCCCTCCTCCTATCCTCTCCTCTACCCAAAACAACTGATTGTCACTAATACACAATTATGTTCATTCGAAGACAGTTGTTTGTCACTGGAAAAAAGATGATCATAACTTAGTAAAAAAAATGGTACTGAAATGAAAAAAAAAAACTTTTTGTTTTATTATTTTCTGATAGTGACAAATAAGCTATGCTCACGTGGGAATAGCTTTCCCCGTCAAAGTCGGCTCTATAGGCGAGGAAATAACTGTTCGTAGTTGCTTTGTGGCAGCAAATTCTCGTGTGAATTTTTTTTTAGAGATTAACTATTATCATGTGAAAATAACTTTTTCTCCCACGTGTTAGTAAGCTGTTTACCGTGAACATGTAGGATAAAACCTGTTGTTTTATTTGACTCGGTTAAGTAATTACCGATGTTTTCTCGATGAAATTTATTGTTCAGACGTGAAACACTGAGTGAAAAGAGTAATTATCTATCACCTACTGGTGATGATATGCTCTTAGACGAGTGTTTACGTGTGTGTGTGTGTGTGTGTGTGTGTGTGTGTGTGTGTGTGTGGTGTGTGTGTGTGTGTGTGTGAATGCGCGGACGCGTCTTAGCATGCTAGAGAGAGAGAGAGAGAGAGGAGAGAGAGAGAGAGAGAGAGAGAGAGAGAGAGAGAGAGAGAGAGAGAGAGAGAGAGAGAGAGAGAGGTGGGGATGGGATGTGGTTTCTGTGCCAGCACGTGTTTTTTAAACGGCGCGGACGCTTGAGGGCGCTCACCCAGTTCTGAAAACCCGAAGCCGGTTCAAATTCATAACACCGTTTTCCTTTGGCAACGCTCTCAAAGCAGAGGGGAAGTCTTTCTCCACACAGGCTGTATCACCACCAACCTAACACCAGTAAATTGTCCCCCAATCTGTCGAGCTAAAAACATTCGGGGGGGGGGGAAAAAAAAGTTCGTTTTGGAACTGGGACTTGAGAGAGGAGAGAAGAATGACGAGAGGGAAAGGAAGAGGGAGAGGGTGGGGGGGAGGCAGGGGGGGGGGGGGGGGGGGGGGGAGAGGGTAGTGTTGAAAGGAGTGCTACGAGAAACATGTGTTCTGTCTGTCTTTCGTCTGCCAGTTTGTCTGTCTGTCTGTCTCTCTATGTTTGTCTGTCTGTTCATGTCTGTCTGTCTGTCTGTCTCTCTCTCTCTCTCTCTCTGTCTCTGTGCTGGTCTATTTGATTTCAAGGTACTGTTCTCGTTCTCTACTGCCCCCTTCCCCCATTTTTTCGCCATTCCTACCGCCCCATGATCAGCAGTGTGGATTGGTTGATCGATCAGTTTTGAAACACTATATGATCTCAAATGGATTTTTTAAAAACTGTGAATTTAGAGATAAATGGAAACCTCGTGAGTCGGACCCCCTACTCGCACCCCCCCCCCCCCCCTTCTCCTCCTCACGACCCTTTCGACTGCCACATAACCCCCCCCCCTCCCCCCGTCCTTCCTCAACCTCCTACCTATACCCCCCCCCCCCCCCTGCTCCCAACCTCCCGCTTGCATATTTCACGTGCATCCCCAAACTGCAAACTTCATCGAAGACAGCCAGTTCATCTCCTAGCACGGTAGGACTGTGATAATGTGCGGCGCTTCACGCTTTGCACGAAGGCCAGAATAGAGCTCATGGGCGGACAGTCAGTCAGATGACCAGAGATCTGTGCTGTCGCTGAGCATGGATGTGACAACCGGACAACCAAACGGGGAGAGCTGCAAGCGTTGTTGTTCAGTTCTGACACTGGGCATGAGTGCTGTATGCGAAGTCCGACAGTGTACATGTATGATGATGCATCGACACAGCTGCTGATTGAGGAGGTGTCGTTTCTGTATCGTGCAGATGATACGTTGGTGTATATGTGGATTTGGAAAAGTGCAGTGTAGTCCTCGCTCCTGCCTTCCTCCGGTTGACCACCTGTCGCAAAGAAGAGGTTGTGTGTTTTTTTGTTGTTTTTTTTTTTTTTACGTGATCACAATCAGTTCTAGCTGCGCATTTCCCCACGTGCGGGGAGAGTAGGTCTTCTTCTCTTTCTCCGCCCGTTGTGAATGAGTCAGACACCTTCCTGAATGTTTCGGTAAGTGTTGGGAACAAGGACGTAAGGTTGCAATGTGTCTCAATTCATTCACGCCCCGTTGTTGATGTTTGATTTTTAAAAAAAAAAAAAAAAAAAAAAAAAAAAAAAGGAGCGGTCTTTCGAACGGAAGTTGCGTCCGTAGTTGACGGAAAGTTGGTTTGTCTTTCAATGGGGAGTTGTCAGGTACACTTTTGGATAAAAGAGCCCGTAAACTCCGCGACTGTCGTGTTACTTGCATTTACATCATAAACTGGATGGAAGTAAGTTTAAGATAAACAATTGAATTCCTTTCACTATCCCATTCCATTTAGTCGTTTTTTTTTTTTTTTTTTTTTTAAGAGTTGGGTTTCATCCAAGAGGAGGAATAAAGGCACGATATCATAGATTTTATCCCTTTATTGTTTTAAGTACACGGCAAAAGTTGTGCAAGTGGAAATGAAAGAGGACGTGATTCCATTTGCCAGGGTACGGCGCATGAGTGCGCGGCGTGCGCATGAGCGCACACGCGCGCGCACGCGCGCGCACACACACACACACACACACACACTCTCTCTCTCTCTCTCTCTCTCATGCGCGCGCGCGCACCACTTTTCGTATGATGAATCTCATGCGCGCGGTAAAGATGTATGACGGAGATCAGTGTGCTGCATGCTCTTTAAAAAAAAAAAAAAAAAAAAAAAAAAAAGAAGGGGGACGGTTATTTTCGGTTCACTTTGTTTTTCCGGGGAAAGAAAAATTCTCCGCACTCACTGTGCTGATTCAAGACGGTTCTCCCGGCGAAGAAGGGAGAGAAAAGTTACTGTGTCAAAATCTTTTTCACTCTTATTTTTGTGAATTGATCTCCATTCCAGACTCAGGAATAACGGCATTGGATGGGGCGACAGTCAATGGTGCGACAAGTCGTCAGACTCTTTCAAACTTAATTTTTGTCGTGTGTGCGTGTGCGTGCGCGCGCGTGCGCGCGAAACGCGCGCGCGTGTGCTTGTGTGCATGCGTATGTGTGTCCGTCCGTCCGTCCGTCCAAGATCAGAGTGTACAAATGTCAAAGAAACACAAGTAGGCATGTTTTAAGAGGGAAGGAGCGACAGAGAGGGAAAACGAGTCGGACTCAGCGAGCGAGCGAGCGAGAGGGAGAGAGAGATCCATTTGAAAGGCAAGTTTGGAAAAAGGCTGCCCTTAACTATGAGGTTTGCAGCGATTTTATGCCAACAGTTAGATTTTGTCGTTCGTGCAGATACGTTGTATATGCTTCAACCTGTACAATGATGCATAGATTTATGTACAGGTATGTCCTGGTTCATTTTTTTTTTTTTTTAAGGTATGGGTTGGTGTTGGGCTTCTCATGCTGGCTGCGAATAGGGGAAAGCTGGTTGGTTGGTTGGTTGTGTCTGTGTCTATGTGACGTGTGAAAGAAAACGTATTTGTCGAAAATTCACCGGTCTGTTTCGTGTCGTGTGTTCAATTTAGCGTTACTTTGCTGCTCCTGTTTGTGTGCTTATTTATTTTCCGTGAGTGTGTGTGTGTGTGTGGGTGTGGTGTGTGTGTGTGTGTGTGTGTTCGTTTGTTTCGTGATGAAGGTGACTAGTAGTGACGATGTGCAGCAGGAGCTCAGTGGTCTCTCTGTTTGCTTTGTTGCATGTGCTGCACCTGATGACTGGATACGGGGTTACAGGTAAGTCATTGTTGAGTTGTGGATCTGTTAGACCCGTTCTTGGTTGGGGTGCGACTGTTCGCCTGGCTCTCTCTCTCTCTCTCTCTCTCTCTCTCTCTCTCTCTCTCTCTCTCTCTCTCTCTCTCTCGCATATTTTCTCTCGCATACTTTTCTCTCGCATACTCTGCCTTTCTTTTTTCTGTAGCTTTATTTTTTTTTTGCTGCCCATCTTCTGTGCCACCTCAGTGGCATTACACCCACGCCGCTCCCCACCGGAGGAGACACTGCACTGCTGCCGAGTCTTTGGTGGTGTTCAGTGGCGCCTGTTCTGATCCAACATACGCAGGACACCACCTACTAAGCCCCCTACTGATGACAGTAATTGCTTAGTCGCGGAGCCGGCGTGAGTGAGTTCTCCTCCGGAGGGCTTCACACAGCGTCCGTCCAAACGACAGCCCCCATGGACTCGCCGATACCGGTGACCCCGACGGAAACCAAACCAAGGCCACAGACGTGGGGAGGACATCGAAATCAAGGTCACCGTGAGAGCAGGGCATGAAGGGCCACAGAATTTGAGACTTTTTTTTTTTATGCTGATCGATGAGAATGAGGATGATTAAGATGATGCTACGGATTTCCATTTCGGTCCGAGACTGCATGACAGGGCTGTACTCCACTCTTCCTTTCATAATATATCCCGGCGTCAACCAGGCCCGAGAGATACAGACACCTGCAGTGTTGGTCAGGAAATTTGAGCAACACTCTCAGAGACGCATCCATTAAAGTGGATGAAAACTCGACGGTGTGGTCCCAGTCTTCCCAACTGAGCCCGTTCAAACTCAATGGTATTGTAAACTATGTGCACGTGCATTGGAGAGGGGGTGGGGTGGGGTGGGGTGGGGTGGCAGGGGGGAGGGATAGGAGGAGAAGAGGGCGGAAAGGGTGATGGGTATGGGGGGGGGTTGGGGGTGGGGGGGGGGGGGGGGGGAACGAGTGGAAGCAGAAGAAGACTGGCGCAACTGTTGGCCGTTCAAAGCGCGGGCGTGCTGTATAAAACAGCTCCTGCTATCCGGCTCTCTGTCTTCATGCTGGCATACGATGCCGATGGTATCGCAGACCGATGGGGCCTATTTCAGTCCGCTACACTTCTTCTGTTCACAGACTGTGCGCAAGTGAACAGAGCTTCTCTGCTGTTTCCTTTATCTCTGTTTCTCTGTCTCTGTCTTTTCTCTGTCAAGTTTTCTCTGTTTGTCTATCTTCTCTTTCTTTCTCTCTCTCTCTCTTTCTCTATCTCGTCGTCTCTGTCTCTCTCTCTCTCTCTCTCTCTCTCTCTCTCTCTCTCTCTCTCTCTCTCTCTCTCTCTCTCTCTCTCTACTCTCTCTCTCTCGTAGTCCCTACTCAGGGCGAGGACTGGATGTATAAAAGCAGCGTCAGTGCTTATTGTTATCCTCGTAAATAAAGAAGTATGTCTTGTCTTGTCTTTTCTTCTCTCTCTCTTCTGTCTGTCTCTCTATCTCTTAGCCTTTCTCTCTCTTTCTCCTCTCTCTCTCTTTCTGGTCTCTCTCTCACTTTCTCTCTCGCGCTAAACTCTCGCTCGCTCTCTCTCCGCTCTCCCCATCATACACACACAATCAACTCTCTCTCCCTCCTCTCTCTCTCTCTCTCTCTGCTCTCGAGCTCTCTCTCTCTCTCTCTGCGGCGATTATTCTTCTTATTCGCCAGCTTCTCTCTTCTTCTCTCTCTCTCTTCTCTATCTTGGTCTCTCCCTCTCTCCCTCTCTGTCTTTATCTCTCTCTCTCTCTCCTCTCTCTCTCTCTCTCTCTCTCACACACTCTCTCTCTCACACACTCTCTTTCTGTCTCTCCCCCTCCAGTTCTCCCTCCCCCCCCTCTCTCTCTCCCCTCCGTCCCTCCCCCCCCCCCTCTCTCTCTCCTTCCCCCGTCTCTCTCTGATGTTAGAGGGTCTATATGCGTCTGCTGTCAAGTGTGGTTTATGCACAGTGGAGTCACAGCGCGATGAAAATGGGAGCGTTAGTGTGAAGTGGATATGATTTATGGCAACTGCATTCAAACAGAATAGTTGAAGGGTGTGTGTGTGTGTGTGTGTGTGTGTGTGTGTGTGTGTGGAGAGGGAGGATGACTGAAGAGAGGTAAGAGACGGCTTGGATCCTGGTGTTTGCCTTTGTGGGAGCCACTTTATCTTGACTCTATGATGAGCTGTCGTTTCTTTCCATAGGACTGCGGAATGATTATCCGGCGTGTAAAAAGTGGATTTTTCGGCTGACAGTGTGCAGCTTACCCAGCTCTGAACTTTGTGTGTGTGTGTGTGTGTGTGTGTGTGTGTGAGTGTGTGTGTGTGTGTGTGTGTGTGTGTGTGTGTGTGTGTGTGTGTGTGTGTGTGAGTTATGGACAGCATGTCTGGGCTTCCAGACGATTAGGAAAATGGAAGGAAAAAACTGAAGGAAAATATACAAACAAACACACAAACACAAATCATCAACTCGCGCGCGCACGCGCGCGCACACACACTGTCTCTCCCCCCCCCCCCCTCTCCCCCCCCTCTCTCTCTCTCTCTCTCTCTCTCTCTCTCTCTCTCTCGCTCTCGTCTTTATCTCTCTTTCTCTCTCTCTGTCATTCTGTTCTCTTTTTGTGTGTCTCTGTCTCCCCCCCCCCCTCCTCTCTCTCCCCTCTCTCCCCGCTCTCTGTCTCTGTCCCTGTCTCTCTGTCTCTTTCATCTCTCTCGTGTCTCGTCTGCCAGCCTGCCTGCCTCTCCCTCTCTCTCTCTCTCTCTCTGTTGTAAGAGTGTACGTCTGTTCTCCCCTCCCCTTCCTCCCCTCCATCTCTCTCTCTCACTCTCTCTCCACCCCCTCTCCCCACCCTCCGTCCCTCCCTTCGTGTCTACCGTGTTCCGAATCAGCTGAGCCCCCATCCCTTGTGGGACGGGATTTATAGGTATGCGGACCATGGCCGATTTCACTGGCGTTTTCCCTGAACCCCTGTGTGCGAAAGATGAACTGTGCCGCAGTGTTTATCACCGTCTTGGTGCCGTGACATGCTTTCGCTGAGCCTGAATTCTTCAGGGAGGGGGAGATTGGGGTAGGGAGGCATGGAGTGGGGGTGGGGGGTTGGGGGGGGGGGAGGAACATGAGTAGTTTGCAAAAAGACTGTTTACGTACCCCGACAATCTCCTGTAGAAAAGACCAGAACTGTTTCGTCCCCCCCCCCCCCCCTCCCTCCCCGTCACTGCCCCCTCTCCTCCAGTCTCTCCTTTCCCTTTATCCCGTGTAGGTTTGATTTTTATGGTGTCCCGCTGATGTGATTGGGTATTGACAGAGGAATGACTTGTTTGGGGCGACACGGTTTGGCCATTTGGCGGGGGGTGGGGGTGGGTGGGGGGGGGGGGCTGGTGTGGGGTGGGGGGATCGACTGGCAGGGAGGGGAAAACAGACCTCGTTAAATCATCTCTCACCCACGCTGGCATGGACACTCGGTTGTTTTAACAGAGCTGTAGGGAGGATTTGGCTTACTGGGCTGTTTGCTTTTGTTTGTTGTTTGTGTTTTAGTAGACTGGTTTTCTTTCTTACCATGTAGTTTTATCTGCTGTGTCCGGATCTCCTCCCTCCCCCCCCTCCTCTCTCTCTCTCTCTCTCTCTCCCCTTGGCTCCTTTTCTCTGTATCCATCTCTCTCTCTCTGTCTCTGTCTCCCCCCCCCCCCCCCCACACACACACCATTGGCTCTTTTTCCCTTCTCTCTCCAACACTTCTTTCTCTCACTCCCTCCCTCTTCCCACACCCCCTCCCCCTCGTTCTCTCCCCACTCCACTTCCCCCTCTCCCCCCACAGCACCCCAGACACTTCCATTCTGACCAGCCTCACTCTTCCCCCTCCCTCTCTCTCCCTACTTCTCTTCTCCGCCCTTTCCCTCCCCCCAGTCCTCTAGCCCCCTCCTTTCTCATACTTTATAGATACACACACTGCTACCATTGTTTTGTCATTTTAATGTAAACATGTCTTTATTGTAACGTGTGCTATCATCTACGTGTGACGGTGGTTACCGCACAAAATGTCACCACCGCACAAACTGTCACAATTCGTGAAAGTCGATCTCTTCTGTTGCTCCCAGACATCTGACCATGGTATTAACAGTGTGCACTCACAGCAGTATTTATGGACCCCCTGTTGTGATATTCATCTCCACAGTCTCATTTAGTAATGGGGAATGCATCGCAGTGTAGTCTCTGTCTCGTAAATATCGCCCCCAGAGAATTCCTTGCTATGTCAGTCTCTTGAACGTGGTTTACAGACACTACGTTGTGAAGTTAGTTTCAAAAAGTTGGTCTGCAGAGAATGCTGCGTTATGGAAATCTGGTTTAACTTGATTCATAGGAAAAAAATAAAACTTTTTGTCATGTGAGTCTCATGAACCTGATTCACAGAGAATACAAGGCAATATCAATCATATGAACTTGATTCGTGAGAGTGCGTTTTGATACGTCCCCCATAGAGAATGCGTAGAACATCAGTCTCATAATGTTGGTTTATCGAAAACGCACCTTGCACCATCAGTCTCATAAAGAACTTCACTTTTAAATCATCGGAACTCCGCAGTAAGATTGTTTTTTTTTCTAACTTATAGTCTGGTGTGGATTGAAAGTTTAAAACTGAGTCAGCTGAGTGAGAGATTTCAAATTGAAATATACATCAAACGAAAAATCCCCGATAGTCAGTTGTTCCATAAACAGCTTAAGTATATAAACGGACGTGTGAACGCAGAGAGTTTAGGTTTATTGTGTTCACCGGTTTACACAAAACTGCATTATACCCTGTAGTACCAAACATGCACCATATAGAAGTGGGGGTATTGTGTGTCTATGGTCGATTTTGCATTTTCTCGTTTTTAAGCTTATGCTGTTGTAGTTTTAGTATGACAGACATGTCTGATGTCGGTTTGACAGCAGGAAGTCAACAAGACATGGTCTATTCAACGTGTTAAAACTGTTGCGCGTTTGGAATGAATTCTGAATATGATGAAGCAAAATCAAATATTTTGTGAAGTTTCGGCTACCGAGAGCCGAAGAGAGTTTTCCGAACACGCTTAGTTTTCTGGAAAGTGCGTTTTCAAAATCTGTTGCCGTTCAAAATGATGGGAAAATTTACTGCCCCAAAGCACATCTTGGAGGTACTAGTCCAGGCGAACTCAATGGTTTATGGGGTGGGTTATTGCGGGGTTTTTTAAGCTTTATTTTTTGGTAATATTCTCAAACTTAACTATGTAATCACACAGCAATTACACTTTGTGTTCGGATCTGTACGATCAAAGACAGAAGCATTTTACTATGGATTCCGTAAAGACCTTCACTTGATGCGAATGATGTCCCCTGAAGGAAATTGAATTGGAAGTTTGTCGTTTGATCGGACTAAGAGTGGTATGGTACCTGTTTGAGTTGGTCTGCTAGCTGTCGTTTTGATCGACTAAGATTGGTGTGGTACGTGTTTGAATGGTCTGCTAGCTGTGGTGGACATGACTTGATTCTGAATTTCAGTCACCATGCCACAGTAGTTCCAGTTTTAAGTCATTTACGGCTCCGATGTGGCCCCCACGGTCCGCTGGACTCTAAACATGAAAAGACTTATCCGCCCATCTCTGCCACATTTTGTTCTTAAGAGCTTGACTGTGCCTTCTCCTCGGGCAACTAAATGGAGCCCCCAAAATTGTGTCTGGGATGAGCCCCCGAAGACAAGGACTCAGTTACTTTCCCCTGGTTGTTTGAGTTCCCCCTCCCCCCCCCCCCCCCCCCCCCCCCCCCCCCCCCCCCCCCCCACCACCCCCCCCCACCAACCAAAACCAAACCCAACACCAGGTCTTTTTTGTGTGCTGTGAGTGTGGGTTTTTTACGGTGCTGCTGCTGCTGTGACGAGGTATTGACAAAAGAACTAATCCACCTCATTGGGGGCAACACGGTTTGGCCATTTGGCGGGGGCTGGTGTAAGATGATAGGGTTGAATGCAAAGAGGTAGGTAGATAGACCTCTTTAACTAAACCATCTATCACCAGGCTGACGTGGCCACACTCACTCGTGTTGTCACAGTGCTGGAAGCTGGGTTTTTTTTTTAGTAGTATTATTTACTGGCCCGTTTGGCCGTTTTTTTTTTCTCCGGGGATGACTCCCCCATTACCCCCTTCTTCGCCCCCCTCCCTCCCCCCTCTCTGTCTCTCTGTCTCTGTCTCTCTCTCTCTCTCTCTCTCTCTCTCTCTCTCTCTCTCTCTCTGTCTGTGCGTCCCTCTCTGTCACTGTGTACGACTCTGTCTTTATATGTCTGTGTGTCTGTTTCTCTGTCTCTCTGTCTCTGTCTCTCTCTCTCTCGCTCGCACGCACACACACACACACACACACACACACACACACACACACACACACACACTCATATACGTACATGGCGTGCGCACATACATGCTCACACGCGCACACGCTCGCTTGCTCTCTCTTCGCCCCTCTTTCTTCCCTCCCCCCCCCCCCCCCCTCTCTCTCTCTCTCTCCCCCCCACCCGCCCACTCTCTGTCTCTGTCTCTGTCTCTGTCTCACAACATCACCCCCAAACCGCCGCTGTCCTTGTATCACCCGACCAATTTTTACGCTGTAAGAATGTGATTGTGCACGCTATGCGGACAAAACAAAGAAAGCAGAGCAAAGAGCGGGAGGAACGGGTGCAAAAGACACAGAGATAATAATGTCACAACCATCCCCCTCACCCGTGCACGGGATGGGGTGGGTGGGGGAGGGGGGGAGGTTCCCTTGGGGAGAATGTGACTGTTTTTGAAAAAGGACGAGGGAGGGAGAAGGAGGGGGAGTTTGAGGAGAATCTTGCCGTGAAAGCGCGTTGTGCAGATGAGACGGCCGGTTGACATGGGAATGCGACTGTTGGTGTGCTCAGAAACTGTGCGTTGTGTGTCTGTGTAGGAGGGAAGGCTGTGCTTATGTCTGTCTGTCTGTCTGTCTGTCTGTCTGTCCTCTCTCTCTCTCTCTCTCTCTCTCGTCTCTCTCGTTTCTTCTCTCCGTCGCCACCCCCCCCCCACCCACACCCCCCCACCACCCCGTCTCCGTCTCTGTCTCTTATGTGTCCTCCCTCTTTCAATATCCGCCACTCCCCTCATTCGTTCTCTCTCTCTCTCTTCTCTCTCTCTCTCTCTCTCTCTCTCTCTCTCTCTCTGTTTGAATTCTTTGCATTCAACAGGTGCCCCTTCTCGGAGATCTAATATGTTACGCGCTGGCGGGCAATATTTGCGCTTTTTTTTACTTTTGTATGATGCATACTCCCATGTCTTCTTTTTGCACCGCATTCTTCCAATTACATCATGTTTTTCTTTTTACTTAAACCTCTCTTCCTAGCAAGATTGAACATGGAAATACCTCGTGGGATTGTCATTCCCCCCCCCCCCTCCCCCGCCCCCGCCCTCCGTCCCTCCCCACTGTCTCGTCCTCTCTCTCTGGCTCTCTGGCTCTGTCTGTGTGTCTGTCTGTGTCTGTCTGTCTCTCTCTGTCTCCTCTCTCTCTCTCTCTCTCTCTCTCTCTCCTCCGCCTCTCTCTCTCCTCTCTCTCTCTCTCTCAAAAATTCTTTGCATTCAACAGGCTCCCTTTCTCAGAGATTTAATAATTTTGCGCGCTTGGGGCAATATACGTACTTTAAAAAAAAAAATTCATAATATGCCATGTTTTCTTTTCTTTTCCCACATTCTTTGAATTGCATGTCGCTTGTTTGTTTGTTTTTTTTTTTTTTCCTGAAAACCCTCTTCGTGGCAGAGAAGTGGCCACAATGAAATGCCTCGTGAATTGTTAGGCCTGTCTATCCCCACCTCTCTCTCTCTCTCTCTCTCCTCTCTCTCCTCTCTCTCTCTCTCTCTCTCTCTCTCTCTCTCTCTCCTTTCTTTGTTTTCTCTCCCCCCCCCCTCTATCTCCACACACACACACACACACACACACACACACACACACACACTCTCTCTCTCTCTCTCTCTCTCTCTCTCTCACTCACTCACTCACTCACTCAAGACACTCAAGACACACTCAAGACACATTACATACACGTACACGCACGCACACGCACGCACACACACACACACACACACACACACACACACACACACACACACACACACACCACACACACAACCATGCACACACACACACACACACACACATCACACACACACACACACACACACACACACACACACACAACCATCACACACACCACACACACACACACACACACACACACACCCACAACACACACCCCTACAAACGCACGTGCGCAATAAATCACGAGAGAGAGAACGAAAAGGTAACATACAATCGAACACCCCGCACCGACGACACCCCCAACATGAAAACGACACGTTGAAATGAATAGATCGATAAGTAAATGAATAAACAAACAAATAAATGAATGAAAGATAATAGAAATACCAAAAAAAAAAAGAAGTATATGAATAGATAATAGTAATAGTGAAGTTAAAGATTAAAAGAAAAAAAAATTCCGTAGCAGGCAGAAGAGGATGGGAGGAAACTATCAAAGTTTTAAAAAAAAAAGAAGAAAAAGTCTGGTGGAATCTGCGCCCGATAGCCAGCAGG
>JADBJO010008237.1:0-5000 GCA_016801955.1 Conus betulinus | reverse complement strand
GCGTGGGGGCCATGAGTCAGCGAGAACTCGCCTTCTTCAGTTGGCATTATCACGACTGCATCTCCTTTTTCCCTCCGTTTCCTCGGAATCTTCTCTCTCATCTCTCTCTCTCCTGTCTCTGTCTCTCTCCTCTCTCTCTCTCCCTCTGTGGGCTTTTCTGTTTGTATTTGTTTTGATTGTTATCGTCTTTCTGCACAGGCCGTTTGTCAAGGAAAGGTGTGAAAAGTGGGTCACTTAAAGATCGCAGTCTGACAAAGTAAAAATTAAAAAAAAAAAAATAGACATGGTTTTTGCTTTCCTGTCGATTGTAGTTTTACTGTCTTCTGTTGTTGTTGTCGTTGTTGACTCTGGCGAGCATTGTGTAGCAGTTCAAATATTCCATGTCAGACTCAGCGTGCGTGCGCGTGTGCAGCGCGCGCGCGCCAGCGTGTGTGTGTGTGTGTGTGTGAGTGAGAGTGAGAGAGAGAGAGAGAGAGAGAAAGAGAGAGAGAGGTGGGGGATAGGGGGAATGGGAAAATAGGGTGCTGAACTGGTGATCTCACAAAACGTCATGGTCCCTATTCAAGTTAGGAACTTTGAATGATAGGCATCGTAGATATTTGATTTAGAGCGCACAACTGTTCAGTTTGCGCACCACACAAGTCATGGATTGGTAGACAATCATGGAATTTTTTTTTTTCAAATGAAAAAAGTAATTTCTGTGACTGAACGTCGTGAAATTATGGTCCCAAGTCATGGGATTACAAAATTTCCTGTTACGAAAACAGGAATGCTTGGTGTGGACACGTGTGTGTGTCAGTGTACAAAAATCAAATGAACATTGAGCCCATTGAAAACGTCAAAGTTGGTAAACAGTAGAAATACATTTTGTTAAAAAAAAAAAAAAAAAAAAAAGGATGATGATGAACTAATTTGCAGTCAGAGAAATTTCTTTAAAAAAAAAAAAGGGCAGTGGAAAAGTCGTGGAATTGTGTACTTGTACGGACCCTGCTTGTTCTCCATCTCCCTCCCCCCCCCCCCCCCCCCCCCCCCCCCCCCCCTCCCCCCCCCCCCCCCCCCCCCCCCCCCCCCCCGCCCACCCCCACCACCCCCCCCCCCCCCTTCCACGTATACCGCCAACGAAGGCATTGCAGTCCGTTTTGTGTGGCAAGTCTCACAGTTACTTCCCTTGCCAGCAGTGCCGTGATGTATAGAGGAACCACCTCTCAACGCCAAACAAGCACCTTGCCTACTTCACGCTCAACGGAAGGGGCCGTAAATACACCGGGGGGGGGGGGGGGGGGGGGGGGGGGGGGGGGGGGGGGGGGGGGGGCACCGGCCCACCAGAACAAGGGGGAGCCTGTCGGCCACCGGTCATTAACTACCACAGTTTTTGGTCATCTCCTGTCCGCGTGGGTGATACATAACATCCATACATTCCTCCCTGTTTCACAAAGCTCACAACGCTGTATTCCGCCACATATACAGTGTCACAGGCTTAACTCTTCCTTCTCCATAAAACCTCGTATGTTGGTTGTTCGCCTTATTGTTAACCGTACCAAAGTGAGGGGCTGGGGAGGGGGGAGGGGGGGGGGGGGTTGTCTCCGGAGACTCCTCCTTTTCCATAAACCTTGTATGTTGGCTGCTGTCCATGTAGTTAACTTTATAAAGGAAAGAGGCGGGGAGAGGGGGAAGGGTTGTCTCCAGAAAGGAGGGGGGGTGGATGGGCTTAGGACGACTTCCGTTTTGACAGAGCCACGATTTACGGGGCGGGGGAAAGAGGGGGGGGGGGGGGGGGGGGGGGGGGGCACTCTGAGGGACTGTTCAAGGGGAATGACGTCAGGTATGTGATGATCACGTGATTGCACATGGCATGTCATCAGTGAGCAAGAAAGGAGAAAAGAGGCTGCTGTTTCAGGTTGACGCCACAGCCTCATAGGGAAGTTATTCATCTAGCTCGGGTATACATTCGTGTTGTTTCTCTGACGGTGCCTTTTCTCGAGTTGAGCATCGACAGGGAGAGAGAGAGAGAGAGAGAGGAGGAGAGGGAGGAGTGAGAGGAGAGAGAGACCGAGAGAGGAGAGGAATGGAGCGATGAAGGGTTACGGTGATATGTATGGTCAGTCACGTAAGAGGTCGAAGGTTTACTTGATTATGGATACAACGGTAACCGTTTATGCTATCAAGATTTTAACACTGAACCCGAACAAGCAAAACAATAGTGTGTGTGTGTGTGTGTGTGTGTGTGTGTGTGTGTGGAGAGAGAGTGTGACGAGAGAGAGAGAGAGAGAGAGAGAAGAGAGACGGGAAAGGGAGAGGAAGGAGAGAGCAATACAAAAAAACAAAAAAAACGCTATGGAAAATTGTTTTCTTACGCGAAAGAAATTAGTCCACAAAATGTAACTCTGTCAGGTTTGTTTGGTCTGTTTGTTTGTTTGTTTATTAAATTCCTACGGACAAGTTTGTATCCTGATCGAGGCAAAAGAAACACACAAAAAAAAAGACGTACAGGCTGCAGGTTTTCTGCAAGATGTGGAGATAGCCGCTGAGTCAAATAAAGCAGACGGCTGGCTGATGATCGGGCAGAGGGGGCTGCATGTCGTTCTGCACGTGATTCTGGAAGCTTCCCAACATGCAACGCTTCTGACAGTCTGTCACATTACACCGGCTTTGGCTTACGGGATCTGGGTTTTTAGATCTTTGTTTTTGTTTTGTTTTGGTTTGGAGTTTTTGTTTATCTCATCTTCTCTTTTCATCACATTTTGTTTTTTTGTAAGTTTGTGTCCGCGATCATAGCGCTGCCGTTCCTTGGCTGGAAAAGAAGAGTGGTGGTGGGTAGGAGGGGTCTTTACGATGGCCAGCCCAATCAGTGTGTCTCCCATCCAGTCATTAGTGGTCTCACGATGGGCCAGTCAGGCATTGTGTCTCACGATGGCCAGACCAGTCACCGTGTCTCATGATGGCCAGTCAGTCACTGGTTGTCACGATGGCCAGCAAATCACCAGTGTATCACGGATGGCCCAACCGTGTCTCACACGATGGCTAATCACGCCACAATGACCAGCAGTCACCTGTTGTCTCACGAGCTAATCACTGTGTCTCACACCATGTGGCACAGACCAGCCAGTCACGTGTCTCCAATGACCAGCCAATCACTGTCCAGTCAGCCAGTGTGTCACGATGGCAGCCAATCGCTGTGTCTCACGATGGACAGTTGTACCCAGATGGCCGCCTTACCACGTGTCCACGATGGCAGCCAGTCACTGTTGTGTCTAGACGCAGCCATGGTGTCTCACAGCCAGCCAGTCATGTTCATCACGATGGACAGCCAATCGTGGTCTCACTCAATGACCAGCCAGTGTGTCGAGGACAGCTATAATCACCACGATGGCAGACGCTGTAATGGCCACATTTAAAAGTAGATGGATGGCCCAAGCTGCTCATCGTCCAGCCAATCGCTTCCCAATGGAACACAGACAGTATTTAAAAAAAAAAAAAAACTTTTAAAAAAAAAAAATAAAAGGTTTCTGCTGATGGCAGAAAGAAGAGGTCATCAGGAGATCACCGCGGGGTCCACATGGGTAGTGGAAAAAGGGGGGGGGGGGGGGGGGGGGGGGGGGGGGGGGGGGGGACGGCTGCTCGTGCACGGTAGTAGAAAGGTCATACGGCTCTTGTCATGGCTGGACCACATCTGACGCTGACGGTTGGGGTCAGGCCAAGTCCATGGGGGGAGAGAGAAAGGACTGGCTGGGGGAGAGGAAGGCGGCTGTGTGTGTTGCGTGCGTGTGGTGTGTGTGTGTGTCGTGTGTGTGTGTGTGTGTGGAGAGAGAGAGAGAGAGAGAGGAGAGAGAGGAAGTGAGCGAGCAGCCGACCTGCAGCTGGGTTCGGGGTAGGGGGTTTCAGGGGAGAGTAGGGCTTTCTTGTTCCGTTTTGTTTTATTTTATTCGGGTTTATCTTTACTACAGTTAACACAGTTATGTTGGTGATTCATCTAGTACATGAGTGTCAGTGATACGTGTTTTTTTTTAAATTTTTTTTTAATCAAGGTATCACGATGGAGAGAAACGAACTAACACTAAACACCTCATGAACATCAGGCAAAGTCTGTCACGGAAGGCGGAAGCACACCAGCACCCTGCATGATCCACTGTGCTGTTTGCTGCATTAGAAAAGGCAAGATGAATAATAATGAGAAAAAAAAAGAATAGTTTACAACGGATTCTTAAACAAATGAACAAACGAAATAAATAAATAGTTAATTGAAATAAATAATGATGAAATAGAGGACAGGACTGAAAGGGAAAAAAACTGTGCTCTTTGCTGCATTAGAAAGCATGCATGATGAATGTAGAACAATAGTATACAAGAATAGTGAAAACAAATAATGATGAACAAGAATGAACAAATATATAATGAAATAGAGGAAACGACCGAAAGAAAAAAAAATGCTGATATAAACTCCTATGTCGACGGAAAAACTTTTAAGGGAAGGAAAACCAGACCACACACAACAACGAACGCACGCACGCACGCACGCACAAAACACAACACACACGACACAAACCACACACACACCACACACCACACCACACACACACACACTCAACAGCAACCAACAAAAACATGAAAATACCTGCCCTGTGTTGGCTGTCTGGATTCTGGAAACGATTCTCATATGTCAGAGTCTGGATGGGGGTTTAATCAGTATCCCGTGATGGAAAAAAACACGGCGCTCTCTTAACAAACAATCACGTAACCATCCGCGCGCACCCACACACGCCCACGCACACAGCGCGCGCGCGCGCACGCACGCAGCACGCACAACACCCACACACACACACCAAACACACACACACACACAAACACAAACACACACACACTACCACCACAACGCAAGTTTTAACACGCAGTCGTGCGTGACTGAAGGTGTCCCTCAGCCCGTGTGGACATCAGGAAGGGGGAACCAATGAAAAGCACAAAACGTGGCGGTGGAAATCAGGCTTTTTAGGTTTGCTCCGGCA
>JADBJO010008236.1:92500-95000 GCA_016801955.1 Conus betulinus | reverse complement strand
TTAAATAGAGTACGCTTTCCACAAATTTATGATGATCAAATCTTTGATCTGAAACGCTAACGCTCAGGATAACGACTGTGTCCGCATGACAGTCACGCCGTTTTACACCCACCCATGTTTCGGCATGTTCTCTCTCCGATGAAACCGAGTATTGAGGTAAAATTGCTTTGGAAGTGCTCACCATCGGCATCTGTCCCCATAAAAAACGGGGAGGTCATTCTCGTTGAACGCGAGCTGTATCACAGGTGACGTCTTCTTTTTTGGATTTCCGAACATCGCCCATTGTCCTCTGGGATTCTGTACTAATTACCCCATTTTTTTTCTGAAACTCCTTCTTTTTTTTTTTCTTTGCTTTACTGTTATATCCGTATTTTTCAGTCTTGTCTTCTTTGTATGTTGTAACTCTTGGTTTTTTTAGTTTTTGTCATCGACTCCTTTTTCTTTCTTTGTTTTTGGTTTTTTTTGGCTTTTTGATCCCATTTGTTCGTCTTCGTTCTAGAAAATTCTCGCACTTTTTCTTCTCTTTACGACTGATGAAATCCTGATTTCGATTCGTCCTCTGGCTTCAAGATGATAATAATTCATCACCACAATGAACGACAGGTGTCCGACTTGCAGCGCTGTATGAAATAGAGAACGTGAAAAAGAAAGACCCGTTTTGTTATGTCCTGCTGCTGTTGTTGAATTGAAAGTTTTGTTTGTTTGTTTTGTTTTTTTTGTTTTTGTTTTCAAAACACGAGTTTGTGTCATTTGATTGTTATAACAAAGCCAGACAAAAGCGCAGTCTGTTTTTATCCAGCCTAAGGATATCGGTATCAGTATCTAAACTGATGTCACGATCACGAATTAGTACATATAGGCCTATTACGCATATGTCTGGGTTTTCCCCCCCCTCTTAATGGCAGGCACGATTTCTTCCCTTTGTATTTTCCTACGTTGTGACCGACAATCCTAAAAGGGTCATGTGTTATCAGCTCTGCTGTTTAAAAAAGAAAAAAAAAGAAAAAAGAAAAAAAAAAAAAAAAAGATGGAACACAGATTGTCCACGTCACAAAGGAGATGAACGACACAGGATTGCACGTCGTGGTCGCGAAGAGTCTATGCCACGAACTAAGTTCGGAAATCAAGAACGGGAAACACACCACACACCACACACACAAAATCTCTCTCTCTCTCTCTCTCTCTCTCTCTCTCTCTCTATATATATATATATATATATATATATATATATATGTATGTATAACCATGGCAGAATGCGAGCACTTAAAAAGAAATCAGGAGTGAAGGGAGTATGGGGTGGGAGAAGAGATGGGGTGGAGTAGGTGGTACCAATGATACGAAAGTTTAAAGAATTTGGCGATTTGAGTTGCCCCACACCCCCCCCCCTCCTGGCCCCCCTCTTCGTTCACCTCCCCAGATATAGATAGACAGATAGATGCATAGATAGACACATAGACAGACATATAGATAGGCGCACAGACAGATACCAACGCCTTTATTTTTTTTTTTCCTGCCCTCCAACAAGTCCCCTTCTATCTCCCATCCTCCAGTGAAACTTTTTTTTTTCCAGTGAACTTGGTTCTAAGTGAACTCCTTTCTAATAACCTTTTTTCAGCGACACAACAACAGTAATATTAAGTGTTATGTTTGTCAGTTGGCCAGTATGGCTTGAGAAAGGTTGAAATAAACCGAAATATTGCCATTATCTCATGGGTGTTTTGTGGCTTCTATTTTTCATCTTCCTGACAATGCCATTATTTTTCTCTTTGCACCATAAGTATCAACGTTCTCTTATTGTACTCAAATTGATATATATATATATATATATATATTAAAAATAGAATCTATTAAAAATAGGATGGATTTTAATAGATGTGCTCCCCAAGGGGTTGAGCACTTTAAGAATTTTATTAGGCATTTTAGTGGTATTTTATATATGTATATATATGTATGTATATATACAGTAAACTACCTTGTTAACGCCCCCCCCCCCCCCCCCCCCAGACACACACACACACACACACACACACACACACTCCCCATTGCACAAAATGTTCCTTCAAGTCAGGGTGGGCGTTGACTAGGTACTACCCCCTCTGCAGAAGACCAATTGCCTGATTTCTGGGATGGGCATTTGCAGCTAATTGAAGAAAAAAGAAAACATTACAATTCAAAACAAGCTACAACTCTTTCTCTCCTCACACACACACACACACACACACACACACACACACACACACACACACACACACACACACACCTAGCCCCCGCTCTCTCTCTCTCTCTCTCTCTCTCTCTCTCTCTCTCTCTCTCTCTCTCTCTCTTCTCTTACACACAGTCACCACTTTGAGTTGAGCGTTTGTTTCTTTATTGAACCCGTTTCAAAGATCATACCAAACAGCAAAAAAAAAAAAAAAAAAAAGAATCGTGGGGAATACAAAATTTCAAACATCCGAGAAAATGTCTGCATCAGATCGAAAGGAAAAATTCAACTTCTGGC
>JADBJO010008236.1:67500-77500 GCA_016801955.1 Conus betulinus | reverse complement strand
CCCCCCCCCCCCCTGTCGTTCCCTCATCTTTTGTTTTGAAATCACACCTCTTGCATGCTCTGCGCATGTCTTGGGCTGGGAAGGAAGTTACTACCCCCACCTAGATCCATACCACACCAGCAATCCCGGATCAACTTCACTGGAGATTCCCCCACTCGCTGGAGCGAGGGATTGGCTTGTCTTGCACTAAGGGAGACCGACCATCCTGGATGTGTGCGTGTGTCGGTCAGGGAGTTGTTGTTCCCCTATCTCCCTGATAAGATTGATCAGTGCTTAAGGCGGCAACAGTCATACATAACAAGCACGATCTGTTTCTCCATTCCCTTGGCCCTTCCTGGTTGTTTTCCGCGATTCCCCCCCCCCCCCACCCCCCCACCCCCTTTTTTTTTAAAAATATATAAATAACTCATACGCTAGGATCCGATTTCAGCGAGGTTATAAAGTCTTGCACTTGGATTTTTTTTTTTGGATGTTTAGTTGGTGGTGGCCCAAGGTATGCTGAAAAAAAAAGAGGCAGGCTCTGCAGTACTTCTTATTAAGTCGTTGGGAATATGTGCTGATGCTGTTATCGTTTGCAAGAAGTTAGGAACATGTGTTCATGCTAGTATCACTTGTCAGAATAAGGGCCGGCATTTGAACGGGTATATCAACGTCGTCGTTTCTTTCTTTCTTTCTTAACTTTTATTCATTAAAAACAAAAAATTCAGGTGAAAATACTGGGCGGGTCTACCATCAGTTAAGATTTTTCACACGAAACGTAAAGGCATTAACACTGAAATAACAGTCTGCTCTGTCGAGCGTCGGGTTTTTTTTTTTTTTTTTTTTTTCTTTCTTTTTTTTTTTTTTTGGCTTTTTTTTTTTTCTTTTCAATCATGCAACTAGAATGCTTTTGATTTGATTATAGATTGTGAGGGAAGTGACGTCAACGCCGGAGCAACCGCAGTTGGATTTCTTACGCAGCTGAGACGGATTGGACATCTACAAGTGCTCACACAGTAATTACAAGATGGTTGTAAGTATACCAATGTCTGTATATCAGTGTTTCTGCGTGCTTCCGTGTTCGTCAAGTGTACTGTTGAAACAGTTGTTTAAGAGAAGTGAAAAACTGACCAGCACCCTGACACATGTACACAGTTGTGTATATTTTTTTAAAAAGTTTCTTTTGACGTGACACGTCTGTTCAACATACTTTTCATTTAATACGTGTTTTCATTTTATGGAAGATTTATATTATTTGATGACGTTTCAAGCACAAATCATGGACGGTGTCGAATAGCCTGCTTGGAAAAGAAAAATAGTAAGTTTATCACCCTAAGACCATTACAAAGTATTGTTGTATGTGTGTGCGTAAATTCAAGATGTCGAATCTGAATGGTTTTGGAACTGTCCTGCTTACAAGATTTTAGCACAAAATGATGGTATTTGAAAGATTATTATACAAACTGCATGGTATATATTTTTTTTTTTTTTTTTTTTTTTTTAATGCATGAAAACTAAGAGTATCTGGTATGTTTTCTGCTGCCACTGAGCAACGCACAAAGGCTTTTTTTTGACAGCCATAGAACATCTTACACCTTTTTTTTTTTCATTTTCTCACCCACCTACACGCCTCCCAGTACCAGACTTTTTTTGTGCGACTATGATTATCCCAGATGACCTTAGATTTACTGGAACTCCAAAGAGTTATTTATAGAACGAAGCTTCCCCATACACCAAGTCAAATACGCTTTTCATTATTATAATTCTAAAGTAAGACAAAAAAAAGTAGATATGAAGTTGTAAATACATAAATCAAACTTAAATTACATAATCCAATTTCCTGCAGAAAGATTATTCTGAATGGAAACCATACATAGTCTTATACTGATGTCATTTTCATTCTGTTTGAATGCAGTTACTTCAAGGCGACATTACGGTACTATACAGCAAAGAGTGTTTTTCTATTTTTTAATGCCATGCCAGGACGAAACACTTCAAACCATATTTTTCCAGTCTTGTTTTGGTCCAAATTACTCGTAATAGTATGTGATTTCCACATTCATATGATATTTCGTTCATTATTCAGAGCTGTTTTTGATTTGCGTCATACGAGAATGTTTATAAGGCCTTTTATTTAATTGTATTCATTTATTTATTAATTCATTTATTCATTTCTTATTTGCTGTTATTTGTTGTTGCTGTGGTTTTTTTTTGTTGTTGTTTTTTTTTTTTTTTTTGGAGGGGGGGGGGGGGGGTTAGTTTAGAATGTTTTCTAGTATGGTTTTTGTCTTTGTGATTTTCTTTCAATACTAGGGCCGAGAAACTCAAGGGGCCATGCCTGGCTCTCTCAGTGTTGTGTTGCGTAATGTTGATAGCTGTAAGGTGTCAATAGTTTAACTACCAAGCCATAACCGTTTCTATGATTTGATTTGTTTCTTTCTTCAGGAATTTTTTGTTGTCGATCGTGAATTTTCTTTGTTTCTTTTTTTTTTTTTTTTTTATGTAACGTGGTTTTTTTTTCCTGTGTAAAATTGACGGTCTGGATTGGGCTCTGTATGATCGATGGGGCGATAATGATCAAAGGTTGTACTTGTTTTAATTATAAAGTCACAATCCAGTGTGTGTGCGCACGCACGGACGCGTATGTAAGATGCAATGTCCATAAATATTAAAAAAAAAAATATATACGCCTCTAAACACACACACACACGCGCACGCACGCACGCGCGCGCGCGCGCACGCACGCACGCACGCACGCACACACACGCACACGCACGCACGCACACACACACACACACACACACACACACACACACACACACACAGAAAGTAAATGATTTTCAGCTTTGACCGAAACGCATGACATATGTGAAAAGACATCTGGCTGTCGTCTCATGAAACATAATATGTACCTGACATAACCATCAGAAAAGAAGCAGCTATCTACTCATCAATACTAAAGATGGAATCTCTTTAGAAAAGCAAGAAAAAAAATAATATACGAAAATTTAAAGAAACCAAAATCAAATAACAATACTTCTTCCTTTCTCGTTTGTTGAGGTGAATATTTTCAATTTTTACATCTACTACCTACCCCCCCCCCCCCCCCCCCGTCCCCCACCCCCAAAAAGATTTTGTTGGGCAGGATGGTTTCAAAACGATCTCTCAGATTATAAACGTAGTGCATTTCGGGTGGAAACGTGTTAGATTTGTAACGTACTGTGCTGCGTTTAAAGTTGTATTGTACTGCATTGCAGCGCGATATATTCCATCGTGTTCTATCGCACAACTTGCTCATGACAAAAGATATGATGTGAAATTGACGCTCCTCTTTGTAAGTAGGAGATGGGAGCCCACGCCAGTCAAATTTGGCCCACCACCACTCATCACTATTCTCTCTCTCTCTCTCTCTCTCTCTCTCTCTCTCTCTCTCTCTCTCTCTCTCTCAGGATTTTTGCATGTGTTTTTGTTTATATCTGCTCCGGTGAATTTGCCTGCACAGTTTTGATAATGAGAAATACCTCCCTTTTTGGTCTGTTATTTTATTTTATTTTATTTATTTTATTTTATTTTATTTACGTGGGCAGAGTGCTTATGACACAAACGGCACTTCAGTTTCTCACCTCTTCCAGACTAGTTTTCTCTGCCCCTTCCCGCCTCCTCTTCCGGAACAATTTTCATTGAACGAACTAAAACATCACGAGCCTACTTCGTTTAAACGGGTCATCTCGGCGGTTCTTTGTTTTTAACTGCCCGATTTTTGTTTGCTGGTTTGTTTGTTTTCGCGATCCAAGATCGATAAGAGTAGGGTGCTGCGCCGATCCTATACTAGCGCAGAGGTACTGCGCCGATCCAGTATTCGCGGAGAGAAAAGAAAAAAGGAAGATTGCTCAACATTTTCTGGGAGCTGTTTGGGCTTGCGCAAAGGGAAGTAAGGGCACGAAAAACTTTCCTGTAGTAGAAATGTCATCGTGACAAGCTGACAAACTCTTGCGTAATGGAAATCAGTTTGTTTGGGTTTGTTGACGTAGATGTACATGCTTGCTCGATTCGAAAATAAACGTTTTCAATCGGCACGAGCGAAACATTCCAGTTTACAATGCATTGGAAATCAAGACGTTGGATTTCGGACAGTTACGACAAACTATACACCGATTGTTAACTAAATTTTTTAGATCGTTTTCTCAAGGGAGAACACCAACCTGCAAAAGGTTCGAATCCCACAAGGGATTCTGTACCTACCTTTTCTAAATTCAGTCGAGGTCAAGTTCAGCAGGGGAGAGGAGTGTAGGGGCGGGGATGAGTCAGTGGGAAGGGGAAGGGAGGGGGGGGGGGGGGGGGGGGGGGGGGGGGGGCGGAGCCAAAGCTTACACCACTTATCACCTCTTGACGTTTTCAAGGTGCGCGTGAGGGTCTCGAGAGAGGCGAGAGACTGGAACACGCAAAGTGTGAGATTGATCGCTTTTTTTTTTTTTTTTTTTTTTTTTTTTTTAAGTGACAGGTCCGAAGTAGCTAACTATACAATTACTTAATATCCTGGACAAGTCATGTGTGTTTAGTAAATAATGAAGCTTTCCAAGACCACGACGGGTCACAGCAGAGGAGAGGTTTTGAAGTGGTTAATTTTGTGATTTGCGTGGTATCCTGAACAGGTAGCCTAATGTAGGTTCTGTGTAAGATGACAGTGCCATAACCAGAACAGGTCAGACTTGGGATGTTTTAAAGAACAGGGGACAAAAAGATTAAATGATGAAAACATGTATTTATTCATTTATTTTTTCTAGAAGCACCATGGTTGTAAACGCATAACTTAAAAAAAAAAAAAAAGGGGACGGGGGGGGGGGGGGTGGGAGCGTTGAGAGAGAGGCATGTGTGGACAATACAAGGGACGCAATTAACAGAAAAAATAACGATTGACACAGAAGCGTCATAAATCTTAATACCTGGGGTGGGGGGGGGGGGGGGGGGGGGGGGGGGGGGGGAACAAGAACGTGTGATCACATGTAATATCAGTTCAGTTGCCACATGGAAAGTTATGGTTACATATGTTAGTGGATCTGAAAAACATCTCGCGCACGCGTGTACACACACACACACACACACACACACACACACGCGCGCGCGCGCGTCAGTCAAGCGGTGGGCACGTTTTGAACTCCGTCGCATCCTTTTTGCAACAACGGGCACAAACACCAAAGGTGCCTGTTAAATTTATCTCTCCTTCCGCCATTGTGAGCTGCTTATTTTTTTTTTTTACATGCCAATCGCTGGCTTTTCTGAGAGATTGTTGGATAGTAAGCTTCTCTTCTGGTGATGAGACACAGTTGCCACAGATTTAGGAGACTGTTAGACAGTAAGCTTCTCTTCTGGCGGTGAGACAATTGCCACAGATTTGTGGGTGGACTAGCTCGACCGGTTAGTTTCAAAGTGAGATGGCCACTGGCGGAAATTGAAAAAAAAAAAATACTAAAGTGATTTTAAGCAGCTCCGCTGGTTAACATGGACGAACAAATTATAATACAAAACATGACGCATTTCGACGTCATTGGTCTTCTTCAGGCACGAAAAACAACGTTCAGGACAACGAAAACTGAAAACGAGCAATCACTTATAGGAATGCCGAATAACGATCACACGCACACAACTAGAAACGGACGTGAAACGAAATAAGGAACGATGAACAGTAGCATACAATGATCACAAGTGCACAACTAAAACAGATGACGTGAAGCGAAATAAAACAAGATGCAAAGCATGAAAAACGTACTATATACTCCCAGTTTATCTGGAATACGCGTGGGCGGTGGAGAGGGGGGGGGGGGGGGGGGGGGGTTGAAACGTCACAAAACATGCGTCATAATGTATTTGACGTCACTCAAAAAAGGGTAATTTTGTTTTAACGCGTCATCGTTACTGAACGTCATCCCCTCCAAAAGATCAGTGAGATATTCCATAAAGAAGAAAAAAAACCGCTTCGGGCCGTGATAGTCGCTAGTAACAGCTGTTCTGGTGAAATAAAAACATCGGGCATCATCCGTGACCCATAATGAACATGCCTACAACTTTTCAGAAAGGTCGGCCCAGAAGTTTTGTCTGGAGCGAGTGGAACACATTTTGACCACGGACACACAGAGAGAGACATACAGACAGACAGACAGCATTTCTTGGTTCCCATGCTAAAGTACTCCAGTTCTATAAGAACTGGGAGTACAGAAAGGAAGGGTAGATGTCTGTAAGAGTCAAAGTTAGTTTCAAAGTGAGGTTACTTAAAATTACTTTTAAAATTTGTAATCACTTCACTTTGAAAACTAACTTTGCTCGCTCTACGTTTTCATTGTCCTGAATGTGGTTTATCTTGCCTGAAGAAGACCTAAGAGGTCGAAACGCGTCGAGTTTTGTCTGGTAATTTGCGTGTTCACGTTAACCGGCGGAGTTGCTTAAAATTACTTTCGAAATTTAGCTCGAGCCAATTACGTCTGCTGGACCAAAACCGACTTTGAACAGGCGTGGCAGAGGGTACTCTCTTCGCCAGGTTGAATGTAATGGCTCAAGTATGCTGTCAGTGAAACGTGTCCCTCCTGCCCTCACTCCCTGTACAGAAATCATGATGAACTGCCCTCTTGTCCCTCCTGCCCTCCTCCTCTTGTTTCCTTCCCCCACCGTGTCCCCACTTTCTATCTTTCCTACCTTGCATCCCTTCCGAAAGCCCTCATTTTGTTTGTGGAAACGATTTCGCTAAGTCAGTGTCACAATGATGGACGAGACTAATTGTTTGTGTGGGCTGGATTTTTTTCCCCTCCGCTGCTAATCTGTCTGTCTGTCTGCATGTCTGCGCGCGCGCGCGCGCGCGCGCGTGTGTGTGTGGTGTGTGTGTGTGTGAGTTTTGTGTGTGTGTGTGTGTGCGTGTGTGTGTGTGTGTGTGTGTGTGTGTGTGTGTGTGTGTGTGTGTGTGTGTGTGTGTGTGAGAGAGAGAGAGAGAGAGAGAGAGAGAGAGAGAGTATGTGTGTGTGTAGCTTGTAAAGGAGCGTAGTGCTTTGCTTTAAACTTGGTAGGAATTTCTAAATAATGATTAATAATCTTTACATAAGCTTACTTTTATTCTCACTGATTGGCTTTCATGACCTGTCTTTCGCATTTCCAGTTCCACCCTTTGACATGTAGACAATTTTTTTTTTTTAATTTCATGATTCCCTTTACTGAGTGCTTTTGCTTTTGTTTGTTGGGTACACGCGTCATAGGTGCAGAATTTTCTGTCTTTCTTTCTGCGTAAGCAGGCTGATACTCCTGCGGACACTCCCTGTATAGACAGGCAGTGGAGTTTTGTGAGTATGACCGTTTTTTATCCAGCCATTAAGGCAACCACACTCCATCTTCGGGGAAGGTGCATGCTATGTGTAACGTGTCATCCATACCAACGGCCTTCTCTTCCGAAAGTTGGTGAAAGGATTTTACGTGTGTGCAAGATGTTGTGCGTAAGTTCACATACGGAACCTCGGTTTATAGTCTCAATCGAAGGACTGTATGGGAAATGGAGTCAGAACCAATGTTAAAACTACGAGGGAAAAAATCCCCCTGTACAGAAACGGCCCGCGGAGATGCGAACCTGCAACCCCAGGATATAGGTGCAGGAGAATCTGCTCAGTTTTGGAGAGTTTTCTTTTTTTTTTTTTTTTTTCTTTTTTGGCTGCATTTGGGAGTGGTCCTCATCAGCAGGTGACCAGGATCCAGTCACAAGCTCGTCAAGCTCTTGACACAAATCAAATCAAATCAAATCATGTTGTGATAAGTCCTGCCGACCACAAAAGCCATACCAGGGCTGAAACACCTTTAAATACACACACACACACACACACACACACACGCGCGCGCGCGCGCGCACGCGCGCGCGCGCGCACGCACGCACGCACACACACACACACACACACACACACACACACACACACACACACACACACACACACACAGAGAGAGAGAGAGACAGAGAGAGAGAGAGAGATTAAACTGGAAAGTGAAAACTGAATACCAGTTAAAAAAAACCCGCAAAAAAAAAGTCTGTCACACTCAAGTTAAACTCAAATCTTACAAAACATTGATTTCTAAAATGAAAAAAGAAAAAGGAGAAAAAAAATCCAATACCAAATCCGGGGGAATATCCCGGAACAAGATTTTCATTGAGCTTCCCGTAAAGTATCATTTATGTTTGACATCTTGTAGCGCCAAACATTTCAATTAGAATGTGCGTCTAATACTGAGACGTTCACCACATAGGACGCAACGTGGAGCTTCTTCACCGCGTCAAAGTTACGAATGAGTTAAGAACGAATGCCTGATGTGTAGCCAGCATAAAACGACCTCTTCACACAGCGAAAAGCGGTCGTTTGCCAATCGCAGTAATCTCCACGACGGAAGGGCACTAGAGCTAAAAGAGCACTTTTTGAAGAAGAATTGCTTCTCATTCTTTCTTTCCTTTAAAAACATAATGTCTTGTCCTTTAAAGTTATGTCTTTTTACTGGGGCAGATTGATGTTTGCTCCGCTCACTTCGTGGAAATTTGGGGCATGTAGGCGCGGGGGTTTATGATTATTTTTGCATCATTCTTACTCCTCTCTGTCTCTGCCTCTGTCTGTCTGTCTGTCTGTCTGTCTGTCTCTCTCTCTCTCTCTCTCTCTCTCTCTCTCGTATGTATGCGCGCGCTTTAGTGTGTGTGTGTGTGTGTGTGTGTGTGTGTGTGTGTGTGTGTGTGTGTGTGTGTGTGTGTGTGTAGTCCTTCGAAAACAAATCAAACTGTGTGTTTGTCGAAATCTTTTTTTTTAATTTTCATTAGATTGAAACAGCGTTTTTGAAATTACGCTGATTTCTTAAAAAAAAAAAAGTCATTGTATTCTTAAATTTGTGATTAAGACACGTCATTCTACTTGTTTCTTTTGTTCTTCTTCTTCTTCCTTTTTTTTTTTTTTTTTTTTTTTTTTAGCTGCGTCTGAAATGATAATCTTGTTATGGGTACGTATGATCGAATTTTACTGGTGTCAGACTCCCTAAATAGTTTGACTTTCTGGATCAGTTTTTGATGGTTGTGCCTGATACCCCACACCCTCACTTTGTCTGTCTGTCTGTCTGTGTCTCTGTCTCTGTCTCTCTGTCTGTCTGTCTGTCAGTCTCTGTCTGTCTGTCTGTCAGTCTCTATCTCTGTAAGTTTGTCTGTCGAGTCTGTCTCTGTCTGTCTCTGTCTGTCTGCCTGCCTGTCTGTCTGTCTGTCTGTCTCTCTCTCTCTCTGCATTTTGCTAATGGCAATAAAATTGTGTTACTGTCTCTGTCTGTCTGTCTCTCTGTCTCTCTGTCTCTGTCTGTCTCTGTCTCTCTCTCTCTCTCTCTGTCTGTCTGTCCGTCTGTCTGTCTGTCTGTCTGTCTGTCTCTCTCTCTCTCTCTCTCTCTCTCTCTCTCTCTCTCTCTCTCTCTCTCTTCTCGTCCTCCACCCCTCTGTCTGTATATGGGCCAGACTCCCTAAATAGTTTTACTTTCTGGTTCAGTTTTGATGATCATGCCTGACACCTCTCGCCTCTCCCCCCCTCCCCTCCTCTCTCTCTCTCTCTCTCTCTCTCTCTCTCTCTCTCTCTCTCTCTCTCTCTCTCTCTCTCTCTTTCCTTCTTACCCGCTTTGTCTGTCTGTCTGTCTTTGTCTGTCTGAGTCAGTTTCTGTCTGTCTGTCTCTCTGTCTGACTCAGTTTCTGTCTGTCTGTCTGTCTGTCTCACTCTTTCCTCAGTCTGTTTGTCTGTCCGTCTCTCTCTCTCTCTCTCTCTCTCTCTCTCTCTCTCTCTCTCTCTCTCTCTCTCTCTCTCTCTCTCTCTCTCTCTCTCTCTCTCTCTCGTCCTGTCCCTTGTCTATCTGCTCTGTCACGTGACATGACGTGATCAGATTTTCTCTTCGTGTTGTGTGACCGTTAAATTTAAATTCTTTTTCCTTCCAGAGATTTTAAGTACTTTGATTCAATTGTTTGCGGATTTTGTTGGCAGATTATCCAATT
>JADBJO010008236.1:55000-60000 GCA_016801955.1 Conus betulinus | reverse complement strand
GCTTACAAGCATACACTTTCTTTAAAAAACTCCTTCAGGCTTACAAGTATACACTTGCCTTCAAACTCCTTTTGGCGTACATGCATACACTTGCTTTCATACTCCTTTAGGCTTACATGCATACACTTGCATTAAACCCCCTCTAAAACAGAACAACAATTTCCCTATGTTCCACGAGCTTTCGCAGTCCTTTAGTTCCATACAAACAGAACTGTAGAGATGTTTGCTGGAAGGACGCTGACACTGTGTTGCAGGAGCCTTCCTGATTCCCTATGTGATCTGTCTGATCTTTCTGGGCATCCCCATCTTCGCCCTGGAGGTGTCCTTGGGCCAGTTCGGGGGCCAGGGACCAGTCACCATCTGGGACATCAACCCTGCGGCTAAAGGTGAGTATGCCAGATCTGTTAAAGCTTGACACACATTTTGGCGTTAAGGTAAAGAACATGGTAATTCAATTGGCATAGATCTTGCAAACGCGTACCCGAGGTAGAAGCAAACAAACAAAACAAACAAACAAACAAAAAAAAACCTTCGTTTTGGCTGCAGCTATTTCGTCATTTCTTCTTCGTAAAGGGTAGGCAACCCGTAGAAAACTACTACATAGGAATGATCACTGTACCATCATGTATATCAATCACTTTCATCCTATTTTGTATACGTCTTGTTGACTTGTTGATTAGAGTGAACTGTTAATGTTGTAACATCCAATTTATTCCTTCCTTCCTTTTGTTCCTTTTTTTTTCCTCGCTTCCATCTTTCCCCCTCCTTTCTTTCCCTTCCGATGTCAACTTCTCCCCTGCTCCGCCCCGCCCCTTCCTCTCCCATCCTCCATCACGTTTTCGGTCTGCGGTCACCAGGTCTTAGAAATAATGATAATAATAATCATAAAAAATACTACAACTGATGATGATAATAATGATAATAATAATGATATCAATAATAGTAATGATAATCATAATAGTAGTATTAATAATGATGATAATAATACCACAGCATTTTAAAGCGTCTTGCTAAAGGTTCTAGGCGCTGACAATCCACACTCGTGTACCGGTACACAACGGGCTGCCTATCTGGGTAGAACCGACTTGAGAGCTACCTGCCGACACTTTGTTCAGTCGGTTTCCCTTGTCACCCAGTCAATATTGTTCACTCAGTGTCCTTATCTCCTTCATTCATTCTTTCGATTTCTCACGCAGGGTGCATGCTATGTGTCACGTGTTAACCATACCAACGGCCAAACTGGCCTTCTCTCCCGAAATTTGGTGATGGGATTTTGCGTGTGTGCAAGATGTTACGCGTGCGTTCACACTCGGAATCTCGGTTTATAGTCTTATTCGAAGGACTATTTATCACCCTGATTCTTTTTTTTCTTTCTTTCCAGGTCTGGGCATGGCGGCCATCTCCGTGTCAGCCATCGTGATGATCTATTACAACGTGATCATCGCCTGGGCCCTGCGGTTCCTGGTGGCCTCCTTCACCGACCACCTGCCCTGGGAGGACTGCGACTCCTGCAAGTGCCTGCTGTACAACCAGAACAAGACGCTCCTGGACCTGGAGGACTTCATGACCAACAACTCGTACGGGCTCAACTGCTGTGAGTGTTTGGTGGGTAGGGATCGTTACGAAGATGTGGGGCATGGGTCGGTAACTTTGCCGCGACTCGACGAACGCTTGCGGACTCATTCAGATGATTTGAGTGTTTGGGAAGGGATCGTTAAAAAGATGGGGCAAGGGTGGGTAACTTGTCGTGACCCGAAACACGCTTGCGGGCTCACTTAACTGCCCGTGAGTGTTTGGGTAGAGGTCGTTAAAATAGTGAAGGGTGGTTTAGCTGTTTGCTGGTCAAGTTCTCGCAGGGACTCTTCCTCGGTGAGTGTTTGGGAAGGGATCGGTAAAAAGGTGAAGGGTGTTTAACTGACCGCAAGTCAGAAAACTCTCTGGGGACAAACTGAACTGCTGTGAGCTAGGGGCATGGGGGGGGCGGGTGGGGTTGGGGGTGGGGGTGGAAAAGATGAGGTGATAAAGCGTTGAGGTTGTGTAAGAGGTAGTTTTTTTTTTTCCATGTATCTTCAGAACTTCATACCAGTTCTCTTTAGTCATCAGTTCAGGATACTCTGAGACATGCGTTATGGTTTATGACATGTCCATTGTTTTGTCTCTCTGCCTCTGTTGGTCAGTCTGTCTCTCGATGTGTGCGTGTGTGTGTGTGTGTGTGTGTGTGTGTGTGTGTGTGTGTGTGTGTGTGTGTGTGTGTGTGTGTACAACCATGAGTTAATCTGACAATACAATAATTAGTAGTTTCAGTCAGTGTGTGTGTGTGTGTGTGTGTGTGTGTGTGTGTGTGTGTGTGTGTGTGTGTGTGTGTGCATACGGTGTGTGTGTGTGTGTGTGTGTGTGTGTGTGTGTGTGTGTGTGTGTGTGTGTGTGTGTGTTTGTGTGTGTGTGTGTGTGTGTGTGTGTGTGTGTGTGTGTGTGTGTGTGTGTGTGTGTGTGTGTGTGTGTGTGTGTGTGTGTGTGTGTGTGTGTGTGTGTGTGTGTGTGTGTGTGTGTGTGTGTGTGCGAATATAGGAAGGAGGGGCATGGAAGGGGTAGGGGATGAATGAAAAGGTCTGTTGTCGATTTGGGGGTGTGTTCTACACATGAAATCAAGCGTTTTTTGAGTTGTGTGAGCTGGATGAGTTCAGAGTGTGGGGTTTGTGCTGCAGCCCTGGTGGAAAAACGCCACGAACTATGCCGATGAAAGATCTCCGAGCGAAGTCTTCTTTTCGTGAGTTGGCTGTGTGTGTGTCTACTGACTGTTGTGTTGTGTTGCGTTGCGTTGCGTTGTGTTGCGTTGCGTTGCGTTGCGTTGCGTTGCGTTGCGTTGCGTTGCGTTGCGTTGCGTTGCGTTGCGTTGCGTTGCGTGTGTTGTGTTGTGTATGTTGTGTTGTGTTGTTTCGTATCGCATTGTTTTGTGTGACGATGTATTGTGTTGTATTGTAATGTATTGCATCGAATTGTGTTGTGCTGTTTGTGTTGTGTTTGCAATGTGTTGTACTAATTTGAATCGTAAAATATGAAATTGTATTGTAGGGTTGCAGCGAATCGAATCATGATGCTTTGTATTGGTAATAACTGTACTAGATCACACTGTTGTAGTGTGATACCTGTACTTCACTTTATGTCATTTTGTTGTGGTTTTCGTGTATCACATCGTCATGTCCTGTGTTGAAAATGCATTCCGCTGCATTATGTTCTTATCGTTTTGTATCAATAAATGCTGCATGTAGAGTACTCTGTGTTATTTAGTATTGTGTTGCAGTGTAGCACATTAGTGTTTTCTACATAATCTAACACTCCTATGACATTTACCATACTACTTCATTGCATTATTCTACGCTGTGCCGCATTGCCTGAGTTGTATGTATGATGTCTTGAATATCAAATCATATCACACGCTTGAAATTTTGCTGTTAGATTCTCCCACAAGAGGCGATTTATGCACGTTCACATTTGAGAAATCACTTGAGATAATTTTACCTTCATCTTTCACCATTCATTTGTTCGTTTACTGTCAGTAATTCTTAACAATGACCCGTTCTTCAATTTTTTTTCCTAGTTGCGTCATGTGTTCGCATTTGTTCATTCACTTGTCCCGTCATTCACTATTACTCACATCTTCCATTTTCGTGGTGTGACATTCAGGGACACAGTACTGCACCAGACCTCAGGAATCGAAGAAACAACAGGGGACCTGGTCTGGGAGCTGTTGCTATGCAACTTTGCCGCTTTCCTTATCGTCTTCCTGGTTCTCCTCAAGGGCATCCAGTCCTTGGGCAAGGTGAGATGACGTCATATAACTACGTAATTTGCTGTGACGTAATTTCACAACGGATAATCTTTAGCCTTGCGGTCTTCACCACCGTTTATGTAATGTCATGCAGTGTCGTGTCAACCTGTTAGTCTTCTAGATCGCTTTTTCTTATTCTTTGAAAGGTCAATCAGTCCTTGGATGATATAATGTAATGTAATGTAATGTAATGTAATGTAATGTAATAAAGTAATGCCGTGTGCTGCATTACGTTTATCCTTTTGAGCTTCGCAATCATGTATCACATTTTTTTTTCAGGATTATCCAGTTTATGAGTAATTGAAGACAACCTTTCGGCCTTGCAGCTTGCTCCTCTCTCTCTCTCTCTCTCTCTCTCTCTCTCTCTCTCTCTCTCTCTCTCTCTCTCGTTACGTGCTTCCATCTGTCAATTTAGGTGTGTAATGTCATCGAAGTCACGCCATGCCATCTAATCAACCTGGTGCGTATACGCATTAAGAGTTTGTACACACACGCTCTGTGTGTGTGTGTGTGTGTGTGTGTGTGTGTGTGTGTGTGTGTGTGTGTGTGGCTGACTGACTGAGTACAGGTGGTGTATTTCACGGCCACCTTCCCCTACGTCTTGTTGACCATCTTGCTGGTCCGGAGCGCCATGCTGGATGGGGCTAAGGATGGTGTGGAGTTCTACCTCACTCCCGACTGGTCCAAACTGACAGACGCGCAGGTGTGTGTGTGTGTTAGGCTGGGTTGTGTGCTTTGTTGCGTTGTGGGGTGTGTGTGTGTGTGTGTGTGTGTGTGTGTGTGTGTGTGTGTGTGTGTGTGTTGTGTGTGTGTGTGTGTGTGTGTGTGTGTGTGTGTGTGTGTGTGTGTGTGTGTGTGTGTGTACATATGCATGTATGTATGTTTGTATGTATGTATGTGTGTATGTGCTTGTGTATGTATGTAAGAATTCATAGAGTGTTGAGTCTGTATACGTGTGGATGGTTATATGCTTGTGGGTATGTTTGTATGCACAATTGAACGTATGCATTGATATGCGTATATCATAAGTATGTGCCATACACATTAGCACAAAGATTGCGTACACAACTATCTATAAATAATATATGCATGTATGTAAGCGTGTGTCTATGAACATTGTTATTATGCTACTGTTACTATTATAATTACTAACACTACTACTAGTAGTACT
>JADBJO010008236.1:47500-50000 GCA_016801955.1 Conus betulinus | reverse complement strand
CCATAGTGCACTAGGATTGTAGATGTATGTGTGTCTAGACACCAGAAAATATCAGCATCGCGCATGCATGTGTATACCCCCCCCCCCCCCACCCCCGTTTGATCAAATTTCCTGAACAACACTGCACGTGTCTGTATCTCTCGGGCCTAGTTGACGCAGGGATATATTACGAAAGCAAGCGTAGAGTACAGCCCTGTCATGCCGTCTCGGACCGGAATGGAAATCCGTAGCATCATCTCCATCATCTTTATTCTCATCGATCAGCATTAAAAAAGTATCAAATTCTGTGGCTCTTCTTGCCCTGCTCTCATGGTGACCTCAGTTTCGATGTCCTCTCCACGTCTGTGGCCTTGGTTCGGTTCCGTCGGGGTCAGCAGTATCAGCGGTTCCATGGGGGCGTTCGCTGGACGGACATGGTGGCGCTCTCCGAAGGGAGAGCTCACTCACGCCGGCTCCGCGATTAAGCAATTATTGTCGTCAGTAGGGGGCTTAGTAGGTGGTGTCCTGCGTATGTTAGATCAGAACAGGCACCACTGAACACCACCGAAGTGATTCAGCAGCAGTGCAGTGTATCCTCCAGTAGGTTGCCTCTTGATTACTTGACACTGACGTCTCCCTGTGGATTGCTTGTATTGGGATTGCGGTGGGCCGGGCAGGGCTGTGGCTGTGGACGGGGTGTTGGAATGGGTGGCGTATTTTGGTGGCATAGAAGATGGGACAACACACAAATTTTTTTTTTTTTAATGAAGAAAGAAAAAAGAACCTGTGTGAATGTGTCCTCCTAACCTGTGCAGGTCCCGGTCTGGTGTTTGTGGTGTATCCCGAAGCCTTGTCGCAGATGCCGGTCTCTCCGCTCTGGGCCATCCTCTTCTTCTTCATGGTCTGCATCTTAGGCTTCAGCACCCAGGTGAGCTGGTTCTTTTATTCTTGTCCCATGTGATGAACGTCTCAACACTAGACACATGCTAACTGAATGCCGGGAACTAAATGACGTCAGACAGAAGCCCTTTAAGGCAAGCTCAACGAAGACCTTGCTCTGGGATGTTCGTTTCCCCGGATTTGATATGCGAGTTTTTGAACGAAATCGATGTTGTTGTCGTTGTTGTTGTTTTTCAAAAGATTTGAATTGAACTTGAGTATGACAGATTCTTTTCGCAGGTCATTTGGTGTAAAGGTAAACTGGGGTATTGAGTTTTAACTTTTCATTTCAATTTTCTCACATTGTTTTTTTGTTTTGTTTTGGGTTTTTTTTTTGGTAGTGTCTCAGCCCTGATATGGTTTTGTGGTAATTTGATTTGATTTGAACAACATCAACAATAATGGCTATGTAAACTTGATGATCATGATAATGACAGATAGTACTTTTTTAAGTATAAAAATGAGTATTTCTTAATTTTCCTAACTGTAATTGTCGTGTTTGTTGTTTACATTGAGTTGAAAACATCATTGTCATTACCACTTTCATTACAATATTGACCTGCCAGTTCTGCTCCAGTAATGATGATGATGACGATGATGGATGGTAAATTTCTTGTGTTTATTGCCATTGTTGTGGGTGTTCTCATTGCTCTTAGTATTGTGGTCATTGTCCTTATTATCATGATTTATGTACGATCTCATTGTAATTCTCGTTTCTCATTCCTTTCCTTCTCCTTCTCTCCTTCTCCTCCGCCATCTCCTCTTCCTCCTCCCCTACCACCTCCTCCTTTTCACCCTTTCTTCATCCTTCTCTTCTTTCTTTTCCTCCTCCTTCCTCTCACCAGCATTAACTTATTGTTATTTCTTTTTCTTATTGACGTTCTCGCCGTTGCAGTTTTATTGGTGCTGTTAGTGTTGAGATTTTTTTTTTATGCTTCTGTGGACAAAATATAAAGGGTGACTTCTCAAAGAGTGTGAATGTTCATAGTTACATGAATGCATTTTTCAGTTCTCGGCCTCTGAGACAGTCATGACAGCCATCATTGACCAGTTCCCTCATTTCTTCCGGACGGGGCTCAGGCGAACTCTTATGCGCGCCAGCGTGTGTCTGCTCGCCTTTTTGCTTGGTATCCCTATGCTCACAGGGGTGAGTGACTGAAAAAAAAGAAAGAAGACAGAGAAAGACAGGTGAAAATGAAACAAAATGCAAAGCATGTAAACGTACTCCCAGTTTATCTTGAATACACGTGAGGGTGAGGGGGGGGAAGGGGAGGGGGGGCTGAAAAAAAGTTACAATCAATCATGCATCATTCTGCATCACGATGTCAAACATGCGTCATAATGTATTTCGTCACCCGGATATTCCATAAAGAAGAAAAAAAAAAACCGTTTTAGGCCGTTATAGCCGTTAGTAATGGCTATTCTGGGTAAAATAAAACATCGGCGATCATGCATGACCCATAATGAACATACCTACAAATTTTCAGAAAGATCGGCCCAGATGTTTTGTCTGAAGCGAGTGGAACACATTTTGACCACGGACAAACAGACACAAAGACAGCATTTCTTCGTTCCCATTGTA
>JADBJO010008236.1:32500-40000 GCA_016801955.1 Conus betulinus | reverse complement strand
AGTCATGCCAAAGTACCGTAGGTTATGCAAGATCAGCTAGCTACTATCTAGAAGAAGCCTGTGCAGTGCGACGGCAGTGCGAAACGAATGGCTCCCCCCCCCCCCCCCCACACACACACACACACACACCCACCCCCACCCCCCCCCCCCTTCCCAACCCCCCTCTTCCCATCTCCGCCTTCCCCGCTTTTTGCGGAAATGTGGACTTTTGTACACGTTCTCAGGGTTGAAACACACTCTTTGCAGCAACATACGCTCATTTTTGTTGTTGTTGAAGAGAACACCAATAGTAGTTTCAGGGTAGACTGGTCTGGAATGGACATGAAGGGGGAAATAAAAGAAAGAAATTGAGATCAGCATGAGATCAGGGCAAGAAGAGTCACAGACTTTTTTTTTTCTCTGTTTTTCATATTGATCAGTGAGGATGAGGATGATGAAGATGTTGTTCCGGGGCTCCCAGCTGGTGAAAACCCCGTGGCAGGCCTGAACGCTGCCTCTTCTTCTTTTATAACACGTTTCCACACCGCTGAGTTCCACTTTCACTTTCATCAGGGACGCGTCACTTGCGTGCGGACTGGTCCATACACGCTACACCACATCCGCTAAGTTTTGACGCCATACTGCGCATGACTGAAAGCCAAGACAGCTGATTCGTGGCTGCGTGAGAATGAACCTTTGAGAAGTCGAGTCGTGACGATGTGCAAGAAGAAACCACAGGGTTTTTTCTTTTTTTTTTTTTTCTTCAAAGTGTGCGGCTGTCTTTGTCCCCTTGACTTGATTGGACGAAGATCTTATTTATTGGTGATAACAAGAAGAGTTGTTATGACAATGATTATAACGACGACAACAACAACAGCAATGATAATAATATTAATAATGATAACAATGAGAATGTTATCATTCAGACATCTTGACATCTCTCCATGTCCATCTCTCTCTCTCTCTCTCTCTCTCTCTCTCTCTCTCTCTCTCTCTCTCTCTCTCTGTTCTGTCTCTCTCAGTCTCTGTCTTTGTCTCTCGCTGTCTCTCTCTGTCTCTGTCTCTCTCTCTCTGTGTCTGTGTCTCTCTCTGTCGCTCTCTCTCTCTCTCTCTCTCTCTCTCTCTCTCTCTCTCTCTCTCTCTCTCCCCCCCCCCCCCCCAGGGCATGGAGCTAATGTCCTAAGCACGTGAAATAAGACACAGGCCCGCCGTGTAGAGCCAATGGTCACTGCTTCCCAACACACCGTGTGCTGAATCTGCTTTGAAGAAACGCTTTTATTACTAGCCTGAGGCAGTTTCGTGGCGATCTGTAAAGAGCAGATCGTGCATTCTTATGTTTCTTCCGTCCCATGCTCAACATGTTTGTTTCAGGACTGTCACCATCGATCATTAAGGTTTCACCTTTCATTTTCTTGTAAACCTGTTACTTTTGTTTACTGGCTGGCGTGGGATCACGTTGATTGTGTCCTGGAGGCATACAGTCAAATACGACCTTTCAGGTATAGTACGTCGTACAGTCTGGGCCTGCCTACGTTAGTGTACTTTCTTTAAGTTAATGCCATGTTTGAAGACTGAGAATGTCGTTGTTCGGACTGCCTAGGATTGTCAACATGAACGCAGGGTTCAGTACCAGTCTCTTAATTAAGACAACATATCATGTTTGTCCTTGGTGAGGGGGGGGGGGGGGGGGGGGGGGGAGAGAGAGAGAGAGAGAGAGAGAGAGAGAGAGAGAGAGAGAGAGAGAGAGAGAGAGAGAGAATGGGGGTGGGGTGAGGGAGGGAAACTCCCTCTCCCGACCCAACTCTATCCCGCCCGCCTCCTCTCCATCCTTTCCCCTCTTTTACTTCCGGATCGATGAAGTCCAGAATCTTATTCATTGGGCGTTGATTTGCACGGAGACTGGGTTCATTCCCATTTCTTCATAAAATCCCATGAAAACATTCTGTCATGGTGCCACAGTTGAAATGAAGAACATGCTGCAAGAAAGATTTAGACGCAGCATGTCTTTGGCACTTGGATCATGATTGACTGGTACCTGACTCCAATATAACCAGTGATAACCAATGAAAATATTGTACCTTGTGCCTTTCCATGCAGATTTTTGTTTCATTCCTTTTTCTACTTTTTCTCTTTATTTTCTTTCTTTCTTTCTTTTTCTTTTATTTTTGAGGATGAAACTTACCAAGTCTTCTACAAACACGCAATCACACAGACGAGTTACAACACCAGGGCCGCACTACCACCACCATCTCTATCTTCACCCCATCGCTACCACTCGCTTTGGAATGTACTTCTATCATAATTGATACTACTACTTACATTGATAACAACAACAATGGGTTTTATAACAATGGTAAGAGTATGCATTCATAATGATAAAGATGAAAGCATGATGACATTCATTCATGAAGATAATTCTACTACTACTGCTGCTGTAGCTGCTGGTGCTGCTGCTGCTATTGATGTACTACTGCTGCTGCCATTTCTGGTTTCTGCTTCTACTGCTACTACTACTACTACTACTGGTAATAATAATTTATGTAAATATACTACTACTCTTGCTGCTGCTACTGCCACTGCTACTGCTACTGCCACTGCTGCTGCTGCTTCTACTACCTCTACTACTGCTACTACTACTTACATTTATAATAATTCACGTGATAAACCCGTTTCAGCTGACTGCGCACACCGCATCCTGGCGAGACCGTCGGGTGAAAGGCGACCCCCAGCCCAACTATTCCATGGAGATCATAGTTCCCTCTCCCAGCCCCGAGCCTACCAAAGATGACGTCACCCACACTGACGTCAAACTCAACGGGACCGAGAACAAGAGCTACGTCCACCACAGCGAAGAGGACATGGTGTCCAAGATGTGAGAGAGAAAGAGAGTGATGTCCCTTGACGGCGTCTGTGAAGAACAGAGAAACTGAATTAACGAAACTGGGTCGGGACGCGTGCGTGGCAGGAATCACCCGCTGAGCCAGTCGTTAGACTCTTTAAGCTCATCGTCATTTTTCTCCAGTCATCATTCTTTCTTTTTTTTTTTTTTTCAGTGTCTCATCTTTCTCGACTCTCACAGTGCCACTACCCCAACACCAGCCTTTCTAGCTCCCCACATTTTGCAGCCACACCCGTGACAGTCCTCTCGTAATCCCAGCATCGGCAGTCCACAGAGAGCAGTCTTTTTTTTTTTGGGTGGGGGGTGGGGGGGGGGGTGGGGTTGGGAGGGGGGTCGTCACGAGACAAACTTCTAGAAGATATATATACATCTTCTCCATTGTTGGCGGTGTGTGTTCGCTACATTGTACAATTTGAGATCTGTGGTCCCTTTTGGACCAATGAGACGATAAACTGAGGAGGGGCCTGTGTGAAAAATTTCGTTCGCACAGGTGAAAGAAGAATGCACAGCAGACCGAGTTGTCCCTAGCAAAATGTTGCTGAGAAATCCACTTCGATGGGTTAACAAAGATATACAATGTCAGGTAAATACACACACACACACACACACACACACACACACACACACACACACACACACTACTGGCACGGTGGTAAGGCAAAGCACTCGTGCAGCATGCAACATCCCGTAATTACTTCATGCCCGAAATTATTCCTCGGTTAGTGAAAAAGGGGACGGGCTCACACTATCTTCTGAGACCAGACCTCCCCCACCAGACACACACACACACACACACACACACACACACACACACACTCCCCCTGTGTTGTAATTTCACCCTCCCATTCGTGAAGCATTCCACGGGGTGAATATAAGCGTGTACTCCAGCTTACCCACCCTGTATGACAGTGAGGTATAAAAAATGGGGTCATACCTCGATTGACTCCCCGGAGTGTTTTTAAGACCCTGTCCCAAATCACTCGCTGGGGGAGAGGGTTCTGCATATGTGTGTGTGTGTGTGTGTGTGGGGGGGGGGGGGGGGGGGGGGGGGAGTTGGCTGAGGTCCACAATCCGTCCAATCTTTGCATGTTTTATTGTTGGGATCACTTTCAGAAATTTGAAGGAGGAGAGTGCCTTGGGAACTAAGGGGTAAGTCGTCGTCGTTCTGAATTTCCTCCGGAGGGGGGGGGGGGGGGGGGGGGGGGGGGGGGGGGGGGGTATGAATTTGGAGAGGAGCCACTTTCCGCACATCAAACGGGAAGAGCAGATCGATGTCATTCTTAGAAATTTATTTTGATGACTAGGTTATGAAATGCAATGCATTAGGCCTGCAAGTCTATCATGATACCATCAGTTTACAACTCCATCATTTCCATCGCGGTTGACTCGCAAGATTTTGTTGTTGTTGTTGTTGTTTCCCTTGTTGGAATCATTTCTTTTTCAATTTAGATCTGAATTTCATTTTTTTTTTGTCTGTATTAGGACAGTTGAATGAAATCGCGTCTATTTGCATTTTTGTTTGTTCGTTGACTTTTTATTTATTTATTTATTTATCTTCTTTTTTGCTGTTTAAAAACAGATCGTTTTGGGACAAAGGGAGGGGAGGGGGAGTGTTGTAAAAATATTCTAGTGAGATAGATTGGAGTTTGTACGTGTGTGTGTGTGTGTGTGTGTGTGTGTGTGTGTGTGTGCGCGCGCGCGTATATAAGTGTGTGTGTGTGTGGTGTGTGTGTGTGTGTGTGTGTGTGTGTGTGTGTGTTGTTGTTGTTGTTGTTGTTGTTGTTGTTGTTGTTGTTGTTGTTGCTGTGAGACTAGGGAGGTCAAACTGATTGGATGGCAGGAGATAGAAAGCGAGAGAACTCTGTTGCAGGAGTTGTCTCTAGTCACCTCCGACGTTCGTAGACAAGTACCTGTATTGCGTCAAAGCTCTCTCTCTCTCTCTTTCTCTCTCTCTCTCTCTCTCTCTCTCTCTCTCTCTCTCTCTCTCTCTCTCTCTCTCTCTCAGCGTTTGGATACCACTCAGAAATGAAACTATAACTCTGTGCATTCACCAGATGATATTCGACTCTTGTATACCCGAGAAAAAAACGTAAATAAACGAAAGGTATATTAATGAGGTTGATTATTTGATGTACATGCTTACTAAACATGTTAAGAAATATAACAGCAAACGCAGATACTGTATTCGGGTTTCAATGTAAATGTGATAATATGAAATACAGGCAATAAACATTTTTTGAACAGAGAAAAAGTCTGGAGTCATTTGTATTCGCATGATCAGTCTGGTTATCTCTGTCTATCTGCCTGTCTCTCTCTGTCTCAGGCGCCCACTCTCTCTCTTGGTCTCTCTCCCTGTCTGTCTGTGTCTGTGTCTGTCTCTCTCTCTCTCTCCTTCTCGCTAAGGCGACCACTCTCTCTCTCTCTCTCTCTCTCTCTCTCTCTCTCTCTCTCTCTCTCTCTCTCTCTGTGTCACTGTTTGTCTGTCTGCTGTCTGTCTGTCTGTCTCTCTGTCGTATGTGCTTGCCTATCTTGGTGCGTTTGCGAGGAGGTAGAGAGGGAGAGAGGGAGGGAGTAGAGTTGGGTGGGGATGCATTCACAGATGCTTGAACGGCGATTTTCCGGAAACTTCCAATCCCCACGTTAACATGGCCTTGGTCAATGTACATACGGGGACCGCACAGCAAAACCAGGAAAAACCCCAGTTATCTAGACCGCTGCTGAAGTAGGAAGAAACTCTATGGAGAGCGTGACAGCAGTAGGTCCTCAGTGAAGAAACCTGCCTCACACAAGCGTTTCCGTCCTGAACTCCTTACACGTTCTAAGGAGAGGCCCAGGCCGTGACTCCCAGATGTCCTTTTACTGACATAGTTTTTCTTTTCCTAACGATGCCAGAATTCGAACCCGCAACTTTTTGGATGGGTGGACGTCTCAAGGTGTGCTTTTTTCTTTAGACGGATGTTTTACCGCAGCTGTATGAGAAAGAGTTGTACAGAGAAAGCAAAATAAGGTAGAAAACCCTGTATAACCGTATCCTTCCTTGTTTGGGGACAGACATCAGTCGAGGAGCTACCTCCTGTCCAATTTATTCCCAGCCTCTGGAGCAGGAGATCGCTCGTACAGTTTAGTTTACTGGTTGATTGCGGAACTCCCCCGTCTCCCAATCGGATGGAAGTCAATAGAACCGGGCCAATTAGCTAGCCCGACACATACAATCATATTACGATTAAAAGAGACAAAGATGAAAAACAAAGACGTAATTAGAACAAACAATTACTTAACAATCTTTCCTCGAAATTCGTTTTCATTGTTTAGAACGTTGTCTATCTTGCAGAAAGACATTAGAGGTCAAAATACGTCGTGTTTCGTCTTGTAACTGTAACTTGTTTAGGGGGGGGGGGGGGGGGGGGCACAAAAATTATTCTTCGAATGTTTTTTTCTATTTCCGCCTGCATTTACTTTACTTTGAAACTAACTTATGCAGAGAGCAAATTAGTTGTGGGGGGGGAAAAAAAAAAAAATGTAGGCTAACAATTCTTCAGTTAGTATTTTAATGACTTGGCAAAGATTTCTCTTTAAGAAAAATGGGAGGGGGATGGGAGAGAGAGAGAAAATGAGGACATCAGATCAGAAAATCGTTGTAATTGTTAAGTCCTTCAACTAATGATATAGAGAAACAGTCATAATTCTTCCTCAAAACAGAACTAATTCATGTTGCCTGCTTTTAGGCATCGTCCGTTTGATGGGACACAGTATTGAAACACGGCTGATAATGTCTGTGCTCCCTCGGCATCAAATGGAGATGCACCACAGTCTAGAATTCTGTGATATTCTTACCACCAAGGACTGAAAAAGGGAATCTAACAGTACCACAGCAGAGTTCGAAGGGTAGAAAGTAAAACGAAAAGAAAGTGTTGCAAAGAAAGTTGTTAAAAAGAAAACTAACATCATTATGTGAACATTATAAAATATAGGAGAAAAACTCTTTAAGCCTATGTTTGAAGATACATTTAAGGATGCAAGGGAGGTAAAAAAAATTCTGAAACAGTCTGAGTGGTCAGCTCTGTGTTTATTAGCCTAAGCACTGTCAGCAGCTAAGAATTCTGCAGAACAGCCTTTATTTGGATCTCCTAAGAGATGCGATCCCCCACTGACTGACCAAAACAATATCATTCTGTACAATTTAGTGGTGGGGGACAGAGTTCCGTTTGTTTTGAAACAAACTTACACAGAAAGTCTGTCCGAATCATGTTCAGACATTATTGTTGTCCCTGTGCACAAAAATAGTACACTGAATTAGAACATAGAGACCCTGGCGTTTTCACGGCGCAGGATAGAAGAATAGCGGGTCGAAAGAAGCCACACACCACAAACTGGGATTTTGCTCTAAAACACTATATAATCCATGTACGCATTTTGAGGCCTACCATAAATTTGAGCCAGCATTTCATGTTTAGCTGATTATTGTTCAAAAGAACCATCACCCATCAATTATTTCCCCTGTTTGGGGGGATTTTCACCGATGAAATCACAGTCTTCATAATCATGACCTTCCCCTTAGTTGACACGTATTTCAGGCCTTTGCACTCACCCGTCACCCTAGTTTTGCGCCAGCCTCAGTCCCA
>JADBJO010008236.1:17500-27500 GCA_016801955.1 Conus betulinus | reverse complement strand
CTTCATCTCTTCTTCTTCTTCTTCTTCTTCTCCTCCTCCTCCTCCTCCTCCTCCTCCTCCTCTTCCTCCTGCTTCTTCTTCTTCTCTTCTTCTTCTTCTTCTTCCTCTCTTGATGTCATTTATATAATTCTTGATTAATTTACTTCTTTCATCATCATCATCATCATCATCATCATCATTATCATCAAGTTTTTCGTCATCTTTTTCTTTGTCTTTTGGTGTCATTTATATAATTCTTGATTAATTACATCTTTCATCATTATCATCATCGTCATTGTCATCGTCGTCGTCGTCGTCATCATCATCATCATCATCATCATCATCATCATCATCATTATAAGTACCTTTTACTCCTTTTCACTTTTTTTCCCAACATTATTACCTTTGTCATCATTATCTTCAGTGTCATTATCATCATCCTCATCACCATCACCATCATCATTTTTCATCGCTTCACATCTTACGCATTACATCATGTGGAAGTATATTGCTTACAACTCAACTCAAGTGCAAATGTATTGTTTATGACATGATATATTTTACTGGTGTATTGTCTGTTGCATGACTTCATGTATGAGTGGATTGTGTATTACATCACATCATGTGGAAGTACATTGTGTTTTACATTACATCATGCGCGCGCGTATGTATTGTTTGTTGCATTAAATCATGTGCAGTAAGTTATCTATTACATCATTGTCAAGTGCAGGTTTTGTGTATTCATTTATTTTTATATCATGTCGTGCATTATTCATTGCGTAACATTTGTGATCTGTTTATTACATCTCACCTTGTGTAGGTGTATTTGTTTATTGCATCACATTATGTGCTGTTTATTCTTCATTTCTTTGCATGACATGTAGAATTGCAAGAACTGATGGTCATTTTTTAACCTAATGCTGTCAAGTGTACCACCAGGATGCTGTTTTAGGATGACAAACATTAAACCTAGGACACAGAAAACTTTCATCCTGAATTCATTAAAATAAAAAAAAACAAAAAAAACTTTTAATAACTTTATGCCACATTTTCCTGCTTAGCCCAGTTGTGTGTGAACGACCGAGTGTGTGAGTGAGTGTTTCAGTCTGTGTTTAAGTGTGTGAACGTGTGTGTGAGCGCATGCTCTGTACAGGTGTGTGTGTGTGAGGGAGAGGGGTTGGAGGGAAGGTGCTGAGTGAGATGGTGGATGAAAGGGTGGGAGTGGGCATGTGTGTGTGTGTGTGTGTGTGTGTGTGTGTGTGTGTGTGTGTGTGTGTGTGTGTGCGCGCGCACGTGTGTGTGTGTGTGTGTGTGTGTGTGTGTGTGTGTGTGTGTGTGTGTGTGTGAGTGAGTTAGATGGAGGGGTGCCCTTTCATCTGAATTATTACTTTATTTGATTTGTTTTCTTTACTTCAGATTCTGTTCTTAAGATACTTAGCCGTTCATTTTTGAGGTATTATGATTATACGATATGTGCTTGAATATCAAGTTCTTTGCAGGGTTTGATTGTTTATAGCTTTGAAATTGTATTAGCAGGTGTGTTGTTTACTAAATCATGCATATGTAGCAATATATGTGTTTTGTTACCTCACATCATATGTAGATGTGTCATGTCACATGCAGGTGGACTGTTTATTGCATCACGTCAGGTGCAGGTGTACTGTTTAATGCATCATATCATATATGTTTGTGTTATTTATTGCATCACATCATGTACTGGAGTATTGTTTATTGCATAACAGCATGCATAGTAGTGTGTGTTTATTTTACCATATCATGTGCAGATGCATTGTTTATTGAATCATATCATGTGCATATGTAATGTTTATGGCATCACATTAGGTGCAGGTGTATTGCTTATAGCACCATATCATGTGCAGGTGTATTGTTGAAAGCCTTACATCCAATGCAGGTGTATTGTCTAGTGCATCATATAATGAGTATGTGTATTGCTTATTGCATGATATCATGTGTATACATCTCTTATTCATTGCATCATGTCATGAGCATGCATATTGTTCATTGCATCACATCATGAGAATGTGTATTGTTTATTGCATCATAACAAGTGTAAACATGTGGATTGTTTATTGCATTGCATCATGTACAAAGTGGAGTGTTACTTACAATATTTCATGCAAAGGTGTAGTGTATATTCCATCATGTCATGTACATGTGTGCATCGCATCATGTCAGATGTGTTGTTTATTACATCATATCATAAACAGGTGATTATTTACTAGATTACACCATGTACAGGTGTATTTTGTGTTTCATCACATCATGTACACATGTATTGTTGATTACACCACATATTATACAGGTGTATTGTTGAATACATCACATCATGTTTAGGTCTATAATAAACGACATATCACGCCATGTCCAGGTACCTGTTATCTGATGTCGGTCATATGGGGGTACGTCGCTGATGCCCATATAGGCAGATTCAATGCCATCTTTGGTGCTGCACTGATTAATGTTGTTGGTAAGTTATTTAAAAGAAAAAAATTACTCAGAGTTGCTGATTTTGAGTTTTTCTTTTATATTATGTTCCTTTGTATATCCTTTTCATTTGATTGCTATCAAATAATTTCTTAATTATTATGTTTGAAAAAAGCGTTGTATTTGAATATATTACAAAATTAAACAGTTTCGAAGGGGACAAGGATGATACATATCTTAATGACTGTATTCTGCTTGAAATGTCAAGATGCCTCTCAGGATTGTATATCTCATTAACTGTCTTCTTGAAATTTTTCTACTGTGTAAACACACAAATGAATAGAAGAAGTATAATTAGGTAATGAGAAGAGTGACAATATTATTGATATTTTGACAGAATAGCAATTAGCTTTAACCACCCAACATATGTCATCATTTTTGCCTAGGTTGTGTTGTTTAATGATCTGAAAATTCATAAAAATGATTTTTTTTTCCACTGAAATGCTTCACAGATTGAGAAAAAAGTAAAAATAAAGCATTGATAGTTCTAGGATTCATTTTTTTATGTATGAAAAAAATCTCGCTGACTACCTTTCTGTCTGATTGAGAATAGTTCTATTACACTATATGATATATTGTGTCAAGTTATATTGTGTTTGTGCCTGCATTTGCAATATCTGTCTGATTGAGAATAATTCTATTACACTGTGTTCTACATTTGTCATGTTGTATTCTATTTGTGCCTATATTTGTAATTTCTGTATGAAGCTGCCAGCAGAAAACAACGGCAAGAAAAAAAAAAAAAAAGAGAGAGGGAGAGAGAGAAACTCTCAATGATGGTAATGAAGAGGAAATGATGTGGCAGGTTTGTTCCTGTTACCTTGTTCGGCCCTGGATTTTCAGCATTTCTTTGGCGACGACAAGTACTCAGTGACTGTGGTGAGTGTTCACTTCCTGGTGACTTGTCCCAAGGCTGACTCTCTGAGCTTTGATCCTGAAGTAAGAATGACTTGTCAGTGTTTTGAGAAAACCCGTTGCTTAATATATATAGGTGACTGAAGATGATGTGTGTGATCTGTGCTTATTTGTATATACAACGTAAGCGTTTTTCATTGTGTGTGTTTATCTATGTTTTTTGTATATGTTGCTCATCTGCACACATGCACCCATTGTCTCATGCACACACATGCATGCAAACACACACACAAACACACACACACACACACACACACACACACACACACACACACACACACACACACACACACACACACACAGAGTAGTTGCCAATCTTCCCAACTGTTTTGGAATTTTCGTATTTAAAAAAAGTTATTCCCCAGATACTGAAGCTGATAACATTTTGCTTTGAAAGTGAGAGTGTGGGGGAGACCCTAATGGAGTGGAGTGACAGGTGGTCATACTTTAGAACTGAAAAGATGTTGCATGGTAATGCCAGTTGCTGCATGCATGTTTCCCTTGTAGATCCTTCACTGATCACTTCATGCAGTTCAAAGCCAAACTTCCCTCTACAGGCCCTGGCTCCTGAATTTTGACTGCAGATGTAGTTATGCACAGGCAGACTGACAGACAGATTGACAGACCAACTGACAGACAGACAGACACACACACACACACACACACACACACACACACACACACACACACACACACACACACACACACACACACACACACACACACACACATCTCATACACACATACACACACACACACACACACACACACATACACACATCTCATACACACACACACACACACACACACACATACACACACACAGGCATACATACACATGTGCGCGCACACACCACACACACACACACACACACACACACACACACACACACACACACACACACACACACACACACACACTAATACCACTACTGTAACATGTATAGAGAACCACCACCTCAGTCAGTACCACGACTAATCTTAAATAAATGTCAGCGAACCGCCCAAAGAAACGTGGACAAACGAGTCACAAGACAACACACAACACGTTTCGACCTCTTAGGTCTTCCTCAGGTGAAACAAAGACGAACAAAATAACGAAAGTGCACGTAGCTTTGATCACTTCAGATTGCTTCCGAGTTCAGCGCAAGGAAGAATGCGTTGAATGAGGAAGACCTAAGAGGTCAAAACGCGTTGTGTGTTGTGACTTGTTTGTCCACGTTTCTCTGGGCGGTTCGCTGACATTTATTTAAGATTTGTTTAGATTTCCGCCTGCAGTCGTTTCACTTTGCAACTAGTACTACGACTAGTGAAGCTGCCACTTTTGCTGCTAGTACAAACATCATTATATCATTATTATTGTTTCTACCTCAATTATTGGCAGGTGGAGGAATAAAAAGGAAGTCTTACTGTCACAGCACACAAAAAAAAATACAAGCACAATTAATCTTTCTTTTGGTCGGGGTCACCACTGTCACAACACGCACCCATCAGACTCCAAATCAGAATACACTTTTGCAGTATAACACTCCAAAACAATTTTAGATTTCTCCCCTGGTAAAAAAAAAAAAAAAAAAAGCAAAAACAAAGACTTTTCTTTTTCTTCTTTCTGTTTGCGCCTTACTTCTTTGGGCATAAAGAGGTTTTAATATTTCCTCTTNTAATTGCAACGAGCTTGTAGACCCGTAGTGCCTGATGTCTTTTTTCAGCACGTGCCAGGGACTGTTGGTGACGTCAGGATCCACAAACAGGGCAGAGGCACGTGACACACGTATGGTGTTCAAGAGATCTGACCCGTCTGCCATCTGGCAATGGCCGTTGACGGAGGCTGCTCCGGACATCCACAGGCCTACCTCACACACCACTCTCTCCGGACTGTTGACCAGCGTGCTGACCACCAGCTGACCACGCCCTAGACCCCTGCTGTTGACCAGGGCAGCAAAACGGCCCCCCAGCCTGTACAGGGTGGCCCAGGTCAGCACACAACGACCATAGTCCCGGTCCTGAAGATGAAGGCTGGGGACTGGCCCTGCTCCTTGACCCGCTGTCGGAGTTTGTCCACTATGGTGTACTGTCCAGACATGGCTCAGACAGGAGGGGCAGCGAGTCACTCTGGAATGGACAGGAAGACCTGATCAACCAGACAGTTATTAATGTTACCAATAGAACGGTGCAAAATTCAAAATCGTTCACTCGTTTTCGGTTTTTGTTTTTGTTTTGTTTTTGTTTTTGTTTTTTTGCTTACCAGTCCAATCCCAAATGAAAATAAAGTTGTTAGTTGTTCACAGATACGTTTAGTTCAAATAGCCCGAATAGTAAAATCAGAAAAGATACACCGAATAACGCGTGATTGTATTAAATGCGCTCGCGCGCGCGCGGGTGCACACACACACACACACACACACACACACACACACACACACACACACACACACACACACACACACACACACATACACACGTAGATAGATAGATAGATAGATAGATAGATAGATAGATAGATAGATAGATAGATAGATAGATAGATAGACAGACAGACAGACAGATAGATATGTAGTTGTTCCTGTCAGAGCTATTTATTTGTGGGATTTTTCTGCTCTGGTGCCTACACAGTGTTGAGTTTTCTACTTTCTGAGACTGTTTCTCAAGTTTCTTGACCAACACTGCAGGTATCTGTATCTCTCGGACCTGGTTGATGCCGGGATGAAAGTAAGCATAGAGCGTAGCACTGTCATGCACTCTCAGACTGGAATGAAAATCGGTAGCATCATCTTCTTCATCCTCATCCTCATCAATCAGAATTGAAAAAAAGTCAGATTCTGTGGCCCTTAATGCCAGTATCAATTGTCTTGTTTTCATGCCATCGAGGTCACTGGTAATGGTTTATTTAATATGAGAACTGTTGTTGGACAAACATGGCGGCACCCTCCGCGTGGGAAAGAAAGTCACTCATGCCGGTTCCGCGAATAAGCAATTATTGTCGTCAGTAGAGGGCTTAGTAGGCGGTGTTCTGCGTATGTTGGATGAGAACAGGTGCCCCTGAAAAACCACCGAAGTGACTTAGCAGCAGTGCAGTGTCTCCTCTGGTGGGTTGCCTCATGACGATTCGACATTGACTGCTCCCCGTGGATTGCCAGTGCTGGGTCGGAATGAGTGGCGTGGGTGGTACGTTTGGAAACTATCGTTAGTATTCAGTAACTGCTGTGGAAATAAATAAACTGGTTATATGTTGGTTTCATGCAGCTTTAGTCTACTTCGTTACTTCACCTCAAACCATATTCTTTTTACCTTACTGCATTTGCATATATTTACATGTGGCCAAGTTTTCGTTGTTGTTGTTGTTCAATATTTAGTTAATCGTTTTCTTATATTTGTTTGGTAGAAACTGCACTGAATGGTCTCAAGTTCTTGAATGTATGGTACAGTTTGCATAAGCATCATTTCATATATTCTTTGTCAGTGTATAACGTAATCGCTATAACGGATTACGATTTCTAAGAACAAAGCCTTTGTGATGAATTTAAAACCATGGCTGAAAATATTGATAGCAGACGTACGTCCTTTGTCATTCTGTGATATCTTCGCGAACTTTACGAGCGGCAAGGTCTCATTCGTATGTTTGTTCTGCCAAGTTTGATTCAGTTTTCACTTTTAATCGTCGAGAAAAATGACAGCGTTACAATATGCCGTGCACGCACACACACACACACACACACACACACACACACACACACACACACACACACACACGCACGCACGCACGCACGCACGCACGCACGCACGCACGCACGCACACACACACACACACACACACACACACACACACACACACACACACACACACATACTCAAGAACATACTTACATGTGCACATGAGCGTGCATGCATGTACACAGACTCTCTCTCTCTCTCTCTCTCTCTCTCTCTCTCTCTCTCTCTCTCTCTCTCTCTCTCTCTCTCACACACACACACACACACACACACACACACACACACACACACACACACACACACACACAGAGAGGCACACAGAAAACATACAGACACACAGAAACAGACAGACAGACAACACACACACACACACACACACACACACACACACACACACACACACACACACACACACACACACACACACACACACACACACACACACACACACACACACACACACACACACACACACACACGCACGCACGCACGCACGCTAGCACACACACACACTGTCACGCACGCGCTAGCACACCTTATCTCTGTCTCTCTCACGCACACACGCGCACGCACACTCATACACGCACACACGCGTACGCACACTCATAGACGCACGCGCGCGCACACACACACACACACACACACACACACACACACACACACACACACACACATACACATGCACGTATACATGCACGCACACCTGCACACACACGCACGCACACACACACAGATGCACACACACACACACACACACACACACACACACACACACACACACACACACACACACACACACACACACACACACACGGAATCTGGCTTATATTACACTATCCATGTGTATGTCATGTGTTGCCAAGATATGCGTGTGAAACAGTGACCGATATTTGCACTATGCGCTCTCACTCGAGTATGGTGTGATATATCTCAAACAAAACATTTTTGTAACACTCTGCCCAAATTTTTTTAGCCTCTTTGGAATGTAGAATTCACATAGAATCATTGCCTTGCGGGAAAAGTGAACTGTTTAGGAACAGTATTAAAATAGTATGAAGACGTACTTAACGTTCTTCCACACTCCACTCACTCACCTTCCAAAACTTGGCTCCAAACAGAATTCGATCTCGGCAGGTCAGACTGCGCAGTTCGTGTGTCTGCGGCGGAGGGCGTCACTGCAGTGTTATACCCACTCTGTTCGATCTAGTTCTCGGACTACGTTCAATTAGCACTACGTCGGTCTACTTTTCTTGTCATTTTACCTACCTTTCGCTACGTCTCTCTCTCTCTCTCTTGATGTTAGAGAGAGAGAGAAGTTTAAAGTGTTATCACCAAGAGTTTACCATACTTGATAATATGCATACAGCGTATTCAGTCTCTGAGAAGCACTCAGGACAAACTGTGACAATATGTCTGTTTCATTATTCTAGACGATATATTTGTTTTATACCAGACAACATATCGGTTTCTTTCCAACAGAAAGTGTATCTATTTGATTATTGATTATTCCAGAACAAAAAATACGTTTTTCATTTTGTACACACACACACACCACACACACACACACACACACACACACGTCTCTCTCTCTCTCTCTCTCTCTCTCTCTCCTCTCTAGATAGATAGATAGATAGATAGATAGATGTGTGTGTGTGCGTGTGTGTGTGTGTGTGTGTGTGTGTGTGTATACTTCATGTTTGGCACATATGTGGTTTTATCTGTGAATTACGTCAGAGATCTATGGATTGTAGATGGCAAAGCTGGCATTCTTATGTTCAGGAAAGTGACAGGTATGATATCTATCGTATGTTAAACGCAATGCGTAGAGTGCCAGTCTATTTTTCTAGAAACTTAGACAGACATTTGAGATACATATTAACAAAACTAAGATTTGGTATCACAGAAATAAGCCGTCATTTTAATCGTTAAAGAAAACTCAGTGATGGTCAATTCCTTTGCCCATTATGTGTCACAAGGCTTTTGATAATGAAGTTCATTTTGAATTCTCGTGCCAGTAACTTTATCATATTAGGCAAGAGTTTATTCCATAGAAATACTACGGACAACCATACATATTTAAGCTGATTATGCTTATGACTTCAAGAAATTAAAAAAAATATATAAAGCACTTTGCACTGTTTTTGTGCAAAGCATTTAAGATTGGGAAGTTTGTTATAGCTTAGGCTCTTTTTTGTGTCAGTGAATGCTTGAATTTTGTTTATATATATATATATAATAAGGACTTGTTTTTGTTTGTTCTTCTTGACACATTGATATTAGAATTTTATCTCAATTCTTGTATCGCCCTTCTGAGGGACAAAATAAAGATCTAAATCTGAAACTCTCTCTCTCTACTACAGTTGATCACATTTTTTTTGTATATTATATATATAGATTATAAACAAAGCTTGCTCTTATGTCTCAGATTGTAGAAATAGGGGGGTGTAAGCCTTCATATCTGCAGTGGTAGATGATTCTGCCTAACTGACAGTATGTGCTTGAGTGGGTGAATGGGGATAAATAAATGCTTCTCACAATGAACCTTCAGCAAGCTTTTAGTCTCCAAAGAGGGAGACCATCTCCTATGGGGAGAAAGCTCACTAACATATAACTCCTGGTCAGATACCGGAATTTTCGAAACCTGATTGTTTCTCCTCAGTGACCACGGAAAGTGGTAATTTGACTCCTCTGCCTTTTCAGTTTTAAGAAGAATGCTATACCAGAAAAAGGCTGGTGTGCAATACCATAGTATGTTTGTTGAGTTTTCAAAAAACTAACTAAAGGTGCCACCTAAGAAGCAAAAGAAAATCATGAAAGAGCAAAACAAGCTACATTTTCTTGTGAAAAGTAGAAAATATAAAAAGATAACCTCTTAAGACACAAGTGCTGA